>CAXIVR010000002.1:52167919-52365419 GCA_964035755.1 Teleogryllus oceanicus | reverse complement strand
TTCGCACTCTACGCCCCAATCTTTTACTTTCTCGTATACGGAGTTCTATACGTAGTTTAGAGAATGTTATGTAATGCTGCGCGAAAAACGGCGGATTTTCGGCATAAAAATTCATTGCCGGGCCCTGACAACGAAAAAGTAGATAAATCCAGTTGCTAAATTAGGAACAAAATCCGCAACACGTGGTGTAGCCAGAATCACTGTTTTGTGGGTGTCTTGTCTTGATGTCGAAAACTAATTGAAAGCAAAACGTCCGTCCGCCCGTCTGTCTGTCGTATGTGAACAAACCTAGCGCTTCAACCATGCGTAGTATTTTTCCAAATTGAAAAACTCTGCCCTCCTGACTAGTTAAAGCTTTGAAACTTTGAAAATATTCTTTAAAGTTTGGGGTACTTTACATGAAGCCCCAAGACATTTTCCAAATATTTCCGAAAACGACTTTAAATTTTTCTTTAAATATCTCGTAAGAATACAGTTAAATACACTTATAAATGTGGCATAGATCCGATTTTCAGGATTAACTCTGAATTTTCGGAAATTCTGAAAGTATTAATTTTTTTCGGTAACTTTTTACAACTACAATATTGAATGATAGAGACATTTCCTTCAACTTAAATTTTTTGTCCATAAATAGTTCTTTCTTAAGATCAAGTACATGTTTTTGAAAATTTTAGTAGTTTTCGTGCAATAGCGTGTGAAATATTTGCAATTTAAAAAAAACAAAACAAGGTTTTCTCAAAAACTGCTCGAATTTTTCTTTAAATGTTTGGTAGAGGTAGAGCCAAATGTATTCTATTGTTTAACGTTGTAAAACGAGTAGAAAAGAAAACGAGGTAAAATCGTAGCAGCGTTGTAGAAGCGCTATTAGGAGAAATAAGGAGGATATGTGGTGGCCGAGATTTACGATTTCAAAATCTGTTGTAAATAATAATCTTCACAATTTCCTTTTATAAAAATAAAACAAATATTTCGATAATTTTGAAACGCATCTTAGTAGGATATTTACCACTAAAATACGTTGTTTCCTTATTGGAGCAGAAAACAGCCATGTTGCATGCGGGCATTCCTTTTTTTCAATATATTTATTTTCTGTTAAATTTTCTACAATTTTTCAGGATGTTGAATAAAATGATACAGAACTTTTTGGAGATGCCAGAATTCATATCATAATTATTGGTAATAATTTGTGAAGGGTGAAATATATCTTTGGGGAAACGGGAACGATTTCTTTTTATGTGATAATTTTTCCCCAGATGGGCTTTCCTTAAGTATTAAATTAATAATGAAGATGAGGATGATGATGATGATGATAATAATAATAATAATAATAATAATAATAATAATAATAATAATAATAATAATACCCTGTGTGGGGTCGGGGGTTTTAGTAGAATAGCACCACGGGATCTCCCCCTGTGGTAGAAGGCGACTACTCGGAGCAGCTGTCCGCTGTCACTACCCTATACATCATGTAATTCCCACAAACTTGGCGTGCCATTGCTTCCACTTACTTGTGGCACACTTCTGTTTTCTGGTCTGTAGGCCAGTCTTCGTATCAGCCAACCCTTGTGTTTCCGACCCCGACGCTATTAGGTTGCGAGGGCTAGGGAGTCGTTTCTATTCTACTCTTCTATTCTAAGTCTATTCTTCATAGTCTCCCTTCTCTTCCGTTTCCTTTTACAATGGCGTGAGAAACGTCAACAGCTGTGGTGAAGGCAGTTTTTCTAAGGGAGACAACCCTAAAAGAAAAACGTTCTGGAACTAACCATTTCAGTCCTAAAAACTGGATTCCTCCAACCCGATAACCAAGTATGAAGATGTGTGACAGGAATTGTATAATTACCCCAGGTGGTATCTAATCCACTATTGTCCAGAACAGTACAACCAGACTTTCGGATTCTGAGAAGTTTGGGCTGGCACGCAATCAGACACTTGAAGAAATTCAGCCCAAAAGAAAAACCTTTTTCGGAACTTTAAATATAAATTAAGGAAACTACATGAACTTCAAAAGACTCTAACCGAACAAAACATAATTATTGGCATTCAAGAAACACGTTTTAGATGAAAACACAATGGATTTTCGTAGCTTTAGACTCTTTCAGAGTAAGACAGAAAAACGATTCTTAAAAACACACCACACTTAGGAATGGCTTTTCCAATAAACAATAAAAAATCTGTTCCCAAAAATGCCAACTAGGCAAAGAAAGAAAATATAGGAAGACAATTGGAGAATACCCAGCACACAAATGGACTAATCGAAATGGGCAAAGATTAGTAAATTTTTGCAGAATGTTTCATCTCAAAATGATGTCAACACATTTCGAAAAGGAACCTTCCAATCAAAAGATATGGAGAGCACCAAGTTTATATATTGGTGAGTTTCAAATTGACCAAGGAAAATCAATGTCCAAGTCAGGAAAGGTGCAAACATAGTTTCCGATCATTACTACTTGACCTGAATAAAACTTAAACTGAAGCCTAAGAGAATCATCAAAAAGAAACCTCCAATCCCGAAATTTGAATTTCTCAGAATCACCTTCATTTTCAGAGGAAGTAGAAAAAATTCAATCAAAGGATTGGCTGCAGCTCAAAAGTAAGTTTACTAAAACGGCACAAAAACTAATTCCTATGCACAAATAGAAAAAGCACCCTAGGTGGAATGAGGAGTGCGAACAAGTAGTCAAAGCACGCCTTCAAGCACTAATTGGAATAGTGCTAAAACATAAGAAAAATACAAGACATTTTTGACAACCAGGAGAGAGACAGCTAAATTAATTAAAATTAAAAAAAAGAAAATAAATTTTAAATTTTAAAACTAAACTTGCAGGATATCAACAAAATGTATGTTCAAAAAAGAAAATGGAGATTTGACATTAAACAATGAAGATAATTGTGAGGAGCTTGCAAAATATTTTGAAAATCTCCTAAACTGTGTAGAACCATCACAAAGATTCCCCTCACAAGAACCTATACAGACAAATCCAAACTCTACACTACCCGATAAAATTGAAATCATCAAACACATCAGCAGGCTTAAAAAACAACAAGGCATCTAACAAAGATAGAAAAGTAGCAAAAATAATTAAAGCGCAGGACCAAACACAATAAAATAAATCACAAAGTTATGCAAGATATTTGGCAACAGAAAAATTCCAGAAAATGGAAAACTGCTTATTATCCATTAATAAAAAAGGAAATAAAACAGACGTCAATAATTATAGAGAGATTTCATTATTATCAGTTCCCTACAAGTATTTTCCCTATGTCTTCTTGACAGAGCACAACAACAATTAGAACCAAAAATTGGAGAATACCACGCAGGCTTCAAACCAGGTCGATCATGTCCGGAACAAATCTTAAATCTGAAACTTATCCTAAGGCATCAGCGAATAGGTAACAGTGTGCACATTTGTTGATTTCAAAAAAGCATATGATTCGGTTGATCGGGAATCATTATTCCAAGTAGTAAGGGGACAAGGATTAGATTTGAAAGCTCTTAAATCCTAACAAACACACAGGTCAAAGTTAAATTCATGGGGAGTATTTCTAACCCCTTTAAAATCAAAACTGGGGTAAGGCAAGGCGACGGACTCTCACCTCTGCTATTTAATTGTATTCTTGAGAACGTAATAACAGAATGGCGTAAACAAAAAATAATTCTCAAAATAGCCCAACCAATCACATTAGGGAGATGAAAAAATAGCGGTAGACTAGCATTTGCAGATGATTTGGCAATTTTGACACTTGATATTCAAACAGCACAAAAACCGATTGAGCTCCTTAAAGAACTGGCAGAGAGAGTTGGTCTGCAGATATCATTTGAAAAAATAGAATTTATTACTTGTAACAAAGACACTCCTAACTTCATGGAAACAAATTAAAAACAAATTAAACAACTTCATGAACACAATTTAAATATCTGGGGGAAATAATTGAGGAAAATGGAATTGAAACTAAGGCCTTGAAACTAAGGTTACTGTTTGCTTGAGAAAAATAATTTATAAAGCATTTGCTTTATAATTTATGAAGGGAATTTCATGACCTTTGGAATTGTACATTACCTATTTTGCACTAAAATCAAACATTAAAAATTTATTACGCAAAAATAAAAAAGGCCGAATTTTTTCGTTTTTTGGTTACTAAAACTTCTCCTGTAATATTTCGAGGTTTAAAACGTAGGGTTGTCATTGCCAAGAAGCAGGTATTTCATTTACTTTTGTAGCATTTTAATTGTCTGATAAGTCTATAAGGAGAAATATCAGATTCATTCGTTTGGATGATAAATAAATGCTTTTTTCGGGCGGAATTTAACAGAACGAATGGAATAACATTATAAAAAATAGTCTAGAAACTTAAACCCCTGTATAAGTCTATAGATGAAACCTGAGTTCATCATTTCTTTTTGAAACCTACATCCTTTCTGAAATCAAATGGTCTTTAATATGAAAACACAAACATGAAATAGTAACAATAAGGAACTATTCGTGATATTACAGAACTTAATTAAAACTTGTGGATTAACAGTTAAGAAGGCAAAGTAAGGGGAAGTAAATTGGAGAGCAAAGCAGAAGCCTAGGGAGGGATATCCGCCCCCCCCCTCGCACAGCGATCGCTTTGCTGCGCACCTGCCTCGCGATCGGAGCGGAGTCACCCGACTTCATTCAAGCACTCCCGCACAACGACCGACACTGAACCCACATCCCCACAGCTCTATCCTGGGGACTCCAGTCCGGATCATCTGGCGCAGATGAGAGTGTGTACGAAAAAGAAATCATGTCTCTACCGAGATGGGCGAGATTTTTACCTTCGATAAGATATGAATGAAATGTATTAATTGATAATAGTAGTGATGCACAGCAGTATTAAAATCTGTGATCTGGGAAAAATTAATGCTAATTATTTAAAAACAATTTTCTTATTATATTATTATTATTATTATTATTATTATTATTATTATTATTATTATTAGAAAAGCACAACGTTATTTCTGCACAAATCATTGGAATTTTCTGAAACATATGTAGGGAGTGCTTCTCTAAAATCACACAAAGTAAAATCCCTCACGATTCTTTGCATAGTTACTTTATTTTCGTTATAAGTAAATATGCGTTGAAACATAAAATATCTAAAAAATAATATCTAAGAAACTATGGCTATTTAAGACTAAAGGAGAAATCTGTACTTTTAAAAGGTATTGGTTTAGCGGTGAAATGTCGTTGGCATTTATATACGTCAAGACGTTGTCACTGCCAACAATATTAAATACAAATACAACTATAATATTTAACAGTATATAAATAATGTTGTATACATAAAAATTATAATATATACAACAATATTATATACAACATAAATATTGTTGGTAATGACAACGCCTTGAATTATTTCATTTCGAAATGGTATCAAATAGAATCAGTTTCGCAATGTAAAGAAGCTGACCATTGAAAATAAAGCAGGGAATGATAGGTGTTGGGTGGTGGGCGGGGGAGGGAGGGGCGGCGCGGGCCCTCACCTGTTGGTCGCACCGGAGTCTGCGGGCTGCGCTGCTGAGGTGGCGGCGAGGGGGCGGCGAAGGCGGCGGCGGCGGCGAAGGCGGCACGGCGGGGCAGTGGCTGACGCGAAGGTCGGCCCGCTCGCTATATACGGCGGAGCGCTGGCGCGCCTCGCGGCCGCTGCCCCAACTGCCCCGCCGCCGCCCCCGCACCAGCCCCCGCCCCCGCCCTCGCCACCGCCCCCGCCACGGAACAGCACCAGGATGCGCGTTTGACACTGGTTCTCCTCCCTGCGAAAGCTCCCGCGCCTCCCCGCCGTGTGTTGGCGCTTCTAGAGTTCTATGGCATACTCTTCTAGTGAACCTTTTGTAATAGTTATGTTTTACTAATTTGCAGGAATCATAGTCGCTTCATAAACATTTTCAAGTTAATTCATTATAGATGTTACGTTCTCCGACGATTGTGGCATTCTAACAAGGCAACATTATGGCAACTAATATACTTCAGAAAATGATAGCGTGATTATACTTTTGGTAATAAATCACATACAAATTTCTAACAACTTCAACAAATGAAGTTTTGAACTGTTTTCAGAAATGTTTCAACAACGCAGCTCTCCAACTTTCATTATACAGAAAGCCAATTAACCATTTTGTTCAACTAAAGGTGCTAAACATCACACACTTTCGCGCATAATTTACAATTGCTTCGCAACGCTACATTAACCAAAAGTGTTTTCAAACAGCAAAACTTGTTTGTTTTTTTCGCACCGAAATTTGAACTCAGCTCCTCCGAGTTAATTCACCGTGCGCTTTCCCTCTACCGCAAGGAAACGGATTTGTGCCGACGCTTAAAAATCTAATTGTCTCAATCCCATATTTACAGCAAGTTATTTTCTAAAATTCAAAGAGACCAAAGGAAATGAGGTCTACACCAATTTTTAAGCGATCTTTGTATAAGACATGAAAAAATAAGAACAGTTTTTGAGAAAATATTCTTTTTTATTATTTGCATTAATCTCAACCACAAATAAGGAAAAACTCGTTTCTTTAAAACATTGCATTGGACCTTTTTAAAGAGATGATTTTCGAGAACAGATTTTGTTTCAGGCAAAACTCTCTAGCTTCAATTTTGTAGTTTTAAAATATTGAAATTTTGCAATTTTCGAAAGATCTGAGAGTAGACCGATACATGATTTTTAAGAACTAATTTTTAGAATAGATTTTATTTAAGACAAAAATCTCCCCTTTTTAAAAAATTTTTTTTTTTTAAAAAAAATCTCTTCAGCTTTGTAGCTTTGAAATGATAACTTTTCGCAATTTTTTAGAAAACAGTGAAAGCGAGAGAGACCGAGAGAGAGAGAGAGAGAGAGAGAGAGAGAGAGAGAGAGAGTGTTCGCCGGAAATGAGATTAGCGCGGCGCTAATAGCACCACTTTGATACATATGACGATGAAAGAATTTGATACATATGACGATGAAATTTAGAGCAAGCATTTGGTTCCATTTTCTTTAAAATGTTTAAAAAATATCTTCTTGACCTATATTTCACGCACAATTGGGCGAAAACTACTAAAATTATCGAAAAGTTATACTACATAACCTTAATTCGAGATGTCTGTGAGAGATAAGGTGGCCGTACATCTAGAATAGTGCTACCAAATATTATCCTCATATTATTTCAAATATCCTAATCTATTATTGAATTATCTCAGAATAATTTGACTTTCTATTATCTACAACTACTATTTTATCAAAGGGATAAAAAACTACAAAGATCTAATTATAACACTCATCTTCCTTAGAGACGAGTTGTCTTAACTCAAATCCAACACAGTCATATTATCTAGCAAAACCATTTTGGACAATACAAATATGTTTTCAACTGATGTTCAAACTTCTGCTCAATACGTTGAACTTCAAGCAAGAAGTTCAAAATATGGAATTTTCAACCTTGCAACCACCAAACTATCAACAAGGTTCCTATCCAACTACTTCAACATCAACACCTTTTCCAGAATCTTCGGCAAACCTAGTGCCACAACCTGAAACTAACTTAGAAGATATCTCTAGCAACGTTCGTCGTCCTCATTCCCCAAATGCTCCTAAAAACCCTTCCAAATGATCAAATTTATCTACACCCAAATATAATATCCCGACCCACTCCAGATACGAAACTTTGTTCCACTTATGACAGTGATTGGCATCAACTATCCATTATTACTTCAAGACATTGCAAAAGTGGTTCACAATAACTATTGAACCAAATCTCGTTTTAATGAAATCCTAATTATTTTAACAGACATAGATGACCATCGAAACGTCAGACAAATCTGTGAAAATAATAATATACAGTTTTATACATTTCAAAATCCAAGCAAGAAAACGTTCCAGATAATGATTAAAGATATTCCAATCTCATTAAGTGAAATAGAAATTTTAAATGAACTTGACTAGAATATTCAGTGCTTCAAGTTCGTCTTCATGACAAACTAAGGCATCCTCTTCAAACTTGTGCTATAGAATTAACAGACTCCCATCAACCCAGAACTATTTTGAAAGTAGATCGGCTATTTCATTCAATTATTAAAGTTCAACCCAAAAACGAATAGATTCACACCTATTCAATGCAAAATTGTCAGTGTTTTGGACATTCACAGAACAATTGTAAATTGAAATCCAGATGTGTCAAGTATTCCCAACTCCATAATTACTCTGTTTGTCCAAAGCTACAGTCAACCCGTCCGACATGTGTAAACTGTGGTCAGAGCCATTCAGCGAATTATAGAGGATGTTCTTTCTACAATCTTGTCCCAAATAATAAAATCAATAAATCTAATAATAATCCACCTTTCACAAATACTTTCTCCTCCTCTACCTCCACCAATAATTCTTCCCATAACACAGAGTCTTACTCCACTACCCCTATTTCTTTACCTCGAACCTCTTCAAAACCTTTTAATTTACATACAACACATTTCCCACCTCTTCCTAACACACAAACTAACACTAACAACCCCTTGGACAAAAACTTACATTCCTACACAACATATCTCCTCTCTTCTTATAATATTCAACAAATTGTTACAACATAATAATCACATTCTTTCAATTGTTCCTCAACTTCAAAATATTATTGAATCTTTCTCTCACAATAAATAACTAATAAAATTACCAATTAACTAACACTTCTCAACTGGAATGCCAATGGTTTGAAAAGACAAGAACATACTTTTGAACATTTTGCTTCAAAAATAAAATTTTATTTGATAAAATTATCATTTCCAAGGAATTATTTATCTCGAACAATAAAATTTATCGTTTTGATAGAATTAATACAGTTGCCTCAGGAGGAGTTGACCCCTTTATTAAACACTATTCATTCCAATTTAACAATCATCCTATCTTTAATAATCAATATTAATAATATCAATTACAATTTTTCAGTTGCCTACAAACCTCCAAAATACCCTATTCTTCTTGTAACATTTAAAAACATCTTTAACAATATAAACAAAAACATTCTTCTTGGCGATCTAAATTGTAAACATCAAATTTGGGGTTGTAATACTACCAACCAACGCCATCTTGAATTAACAAAGCCTGCGCAGCTACTTCATGACGTCATCAGGAGTGGACAAGTGCCCCGGCAAGCAAGCAAGCAAGCAAGCAAGTAAGTAAGTACTTCGCTCTTCCTGGTAGAAGCTTTTGCAGCTGAAGCTTTTACTAACAAATATTTTAAAAATGGAAATTGATTTGAACACTCCTCGCTAAGTGTATGTTCAACGAAATGTGCAGTTTAAGACGTAATGATAAGAATATTGAATGCATTAATATACATTCAATCATGTACATAACATTTCCTAACAAAATGTCTGCTTCTTTTGACAGTTCAGTGTAAAATTGCTCTATACTTTGTATCTTTACTCTTTATAGTAAGGGATTGGGATTAATAATGCTGTCCATAAAATTCTCAAATTAATATTTGGCAAATTATTTAGCCATAAACAGTAATACTATGTTGAATGCTAGTTTTATTGTTCAGAAGCAAAACAAGAAATACTCTGAGCTTTTTCTATGGATCAAGGTAAACTGAAAACGTGGTCCTACAGTCAGAAGAATATTACAAAACTTTAGGTTTTTACAAAATATAAAGCTTTCTAAATATCTCAACAAATATACAAAATTAACTCTAGCAATGTTATTAAACTATTTCAAATCTGATCTTCGCAATATATTGCACAATAAAAACAATAATACAAAACATCCACAAATTTATTATAGATCATTACATTAAAACTAAATCATTTCTTAAATAACATTCTAATAACGTGACCTCTGGTGACAAGAGCAATGACACAGGAATTTGATAAACATACATAACTTCTTACTGATACAAGTACTTACAAAACACTAAAAGACAACACTAAATCAATTCAAATTGTATGAATAATCTTGTTCATTCATGGCACAACAGCAAAAACATTAGTTCTTACAAAATAGTTATTTACGATACAAGTGGTAAAAGTGACATTTTATTTTGCGAGCAGGAAAGGTTCTACTCCGTTTTGCAAAACTCGAGATAAAGATCTTTATTGACATTACTTAACCCAACAGAGTACCTCCAATTCTTGTATTCCTGGCACTAGTAATAGGTTCATCGTATTGTCAGTTATTTGAAAAGTCACTTTCCTCTCATATTTATTTTACAGAAATTTGTAAGTAGCTCATCAAAAGTTGAAATCTTCATTCTCGTCTCTAACTCAACTTTGATTTATCACAGTTTTGAGAGCTTCCTGAAACGTTGAATCCTCCAATATGGTCGTCCTAGCTGCAGGACGTTCAAATCGACTGTTAGTTTTCTTTGACTAATACGAAGGACACCAGGAAGAATCGAGGGAACCTATTGATACTGAAACATATTCAGAACATATTGATACTGAAACTTATTGATGCTAAAATTGACAAGCGGGTAATAGCATGGATAAGTGAATTTCTTCGCGATAGAAATCAAAAGTTCAATTTGGACAGTATTTATCGGAAAAGGGTATCATTACTTTGGGGTCCTCAGGCAGTGTCATAGGCCCACTGCTGTTTCTTTTGATTTATCGCAAATATGACGTCAAAAATTCGACTCTTCGCCGACGACTGTATATTATATAGGAAATTCCTGAACAGCACGATATGATTCAACTACTGGCCGATTTAAATAAAATTTATGATTGGGCACTAGATAATAAAATGACTATAAATGGAAAGAACAATAAAGCGATCACATTTTGTAGGACCACAGCTTTTCAAACAATACCTTATGACGTAGTTCCCGAGTCTCGAACTGTAAATTCCTTGGCATCTCTGGATAGTAAATTGGGATGGGAGAAACAAACGAACTACGTAGTGGGTAAAGCTTGGAAGTCTTTGCATTTCGTCATGAGAAATCTTAAAAATGCAATACAAAGAAAAAATCGCGTATACCTCGCTTGTGAGGCCGGTAATGGAATCTAGAGCTAGTTGTTGGGATCCGTACAGAATAGAACTTCAAAGAGCTTAGAGGGATACAAAACAGAGCAGCAAAATCCACATTTCGGAGGAACACACCTGTCATTGGGAACCATTAGGACTCTGAGAAAACGGCACGAATTTGCGCACTGTATAAATCTTACGTTGTTGCTCTGCATGGTAGGAAATTCGGAAGCTAGATAAACCAGATTATTTAAAAACATTTGATCACAAATATTAGAACAAGAATACAAAGAACGGACCTAGGCAAATTCTCCTTTATAAACAGAATAATAGTACATTGGAACAATTTGCTGCAGCAGTTTTGAGCCCTTTCCTTGCTCAGAGTGAGGTTTTGGAAAAAATATAGGAAATTAGTCAATAGGTAAACGTATTATATAGATATTACGTAGTCTACAGTTAAAATATTGAACAGTTTAGTATTTAGGTGAAGTGATATGCGTGCAGTGAAGTGAAGTGAAGTGAAGTGGAAATGATTTTTGTATATTTCGTTAGCCGAAAACGTTTTTACAGGCTGTTCTGACAAAACGATATTTATATATTTCTTTATAGTAACGAGTGTTTTACGTTTTAGGAATGTAATAATTATTATAAATATTGTATTGTATAATTATTATAAATAATTATTATATATATTACTTGTGATGTGTCCAAATTCACAGCTTTTTATTAGGTCGGTCACTCTGTTGCCTACGCAGCTCAAAAGAACGCCTTTTTCTTTTTTGCGTCTCCTACCTTGTAACACAGTAGGTGCTGCTCCAACCTGTGTATGTACTCGTCCATTCTTCTGCGTCCGGCCGGAAACCAGGGAACTGTGGAGGACGGCACTGACCGCCTCCAACAATGCAGCCATCTGTGCATCCGCCTGTTGCCGCTGCTGCTGCATCTGCGCGTCCAGCCTGTTGCCGCTGCTGATGCTGCATCTGCGCTTCCACCTGTTGCCGCTGCTGCTGCATCTGTTGCTGCTGTTGCTGCATCTGTTGCTGCTGTTGCTGCTGTTGCTGCATCTGTTGTTGCATCAGCGTGATCAAAGTTGCTATTTGCTCGGGCCCATATCGTTGTTTCTCCTCGTCGCCAATTTGATGTGTCCAAATTCAACACACACAAAATTCAATAAACAATTTATTGGTTGGAAACAGGTACAGAGCCATAGTGCGAATATCCAGAAGAATGTACAGTGAAACGTAGCCGAGTTGTCGTAACCAGAAGATGCACCAAAATATCGCCGAGTCGCCAAATCTCCTCCGAGGAAGTCCGTTGTCGCAGCACTGTCCGTCGTAATCACAATCTTCTCTGTACTACCACTAATCACCACTCTTCACCGTTACTCCGCCGCTCACTCTCTGCCTCTCCCGGCCAACGGCCGGCTTATATTCGCCCGGGCCGAGGTCCGCAGACCGGCAGGCGTAGCAGGGGACGGGGTTGGGCCTCGCCCGCTCGCTCAGGCGTGGCGGCCGCACATCGTCGAGTCCCGCTGGCCTGCGCTTGTCGCTGGCCGCTGCCGCCAGGGGCGGTAACGCCTACTGTGGCGGCACCTTCAAAACTGTGCGGCCGGTCACGACCCCCTCCGCGCCCAATTGCGTCGTATACGGCGCGAAACGCACCCTCCTGGTGCTCCTCCGGGGCGCAACTTCGTCCTGGGTGTCTCCCGGCGTCCTCCTCTACTGGCCGCCGACGTCCGCTGCTGGGGGCTCTGCGCGCTCTGCTCGCTGTCCCGCGGCGCTGCTTCCTGCGGATGTAAATGGTTTCTCATCACTTTTTGAAAAATCCTCCTGGGCACATTGGGGGTGAGTCCACGCTGCTGGGGTTCACCCGGGGTCTCAACTGTCCCTGGTGGCGTGTCACCACCCTACCCTCCGTGCGACTAAGTATGTCCTGTTCCTTTTGCCGCCGTTACAATGCCCGGAAGCCACGCTGGGCATTTTTAAAGAGGTACATAAACCATATCACCCACCGGAATCTCGGTTGCGTTCCTACCGACCTGTAAGGATCCCTGGGCTCAGAAAAGACAACAATGTTCTCAGTTGTCTCCCGTGTAGCACCTCGGCAGGTCTCCTGCCGTCCGCGCCTGGTAAGGTGCGGAAGGTGCCAAGACCGCAGCAACGCTCTGGACCTGTGCGTACCTGCTGCGCGCGCTTCGCCATAGCCGTCTTGAAGGTTCTCACAAACCTTTCCGCTTCCCGTTCGATTGCGGGTGAAACGGCGGTGCGCAGAACATGCTGGATCCGTTGCTCGCGCAGAAGTTGGCAAACTCTTGGATGTGAACTGGGTTCCGCTATCCGACACCAACGTGACCGGGAGCCCTTCGGTCACAAAAATCCCCACCAGGGCATTGATGGTCTGCGCCGACGTGGTGTTGGCCATTTCCACCACGTATGGGTAATTGGATTTGGCGTCCACGACTACCAACCACATCTTGTCCCAAAATGGACCCGCAAGTCTATGTGCACCGTTCCACGGCTCATTAGGTTCCGGCCGGGAACCAAATCCTTCCTAGGCGCACTCTGATTTAATTGGCAGGCCTCGCACCTCTTAAGTAACTGGTTGATGTCTGCGTTCATTCCCTCCCAGAAACAGTGACGACGCGCCAGTTGCTTCGTACGGACCACCCCCCAGTGTCCCTCATGGAGGAGGTCCAATACTGTCTTCCTCAGAACCTTCGGGATGACGACTCTCGTGAATCCTCTCCGGCTAAACAACACCCCTGCCTTGCAAGTTAATCTGTCCTTCTTGTTGTACCAAGAAGCATTGCTCCTCAAACACCTAAGTGACCAGCCTTCCCTTACATAATTCCTCACTGTCCGTAGCTCTGGACCCTTTGTCCGTCTCCTGTGCGATCTTCTTGGCTCCAATGGAAATTCTGACAGTTCTAGCACTCTTCTGAGTCGATCTGTAGGCATTCTTCCTCCAACTTGTCGAACTCCAGGTCCGGCCTCCTGGCAACCTGGATAAAGCGTCTGCATTGGCATGCTGAGTCGTGCTTCTGAAGTGAATCCGTAATTGTAGTCCGACAAGAATAGCGCCCACCTTTGCCGCTTCTTCGCTGCGCTTTCGGGATCCGTTTTCCCGGGTGGAATAACTGTACTAGCGGCTTGTGATCCGTAATTATATGGAACTTACTACCATATAAATAATCGTTGAATTTTCTCACCGCGAAGATTATTCCAATGCCTCCTTTTCAATTTGTGAGTAATTCCTCTGATGTTTGTTGAGGATTTTGACGGAAACGCAATTGGCCTCTCCACACCATTGTCGTCCTTCTGCGATAAAACCGCCCGAGACCATACTCCGAGGCATCAGCTGCTACTGTGGTGAGCCTACCCGGCACAAAATGGTTTAACTTAGCTGTTTTCACCAGTGCCTCCTTTAACTGGCTCAGTGCTCTTTCGCAGTCTTGTGACCAAACAAATCTCACTCCTTTCTTCCTTAGCTTGTTGAGTGGAGCTGCGATAGTAGAAAAGTCCCTACTGAACTATTATAATAATTTACTTTTCCCAATAATGCCTGTAGCTGCTTCACGTCTGCCGGTGGTGGCCGCAGGATGGCTTCTTAGTGGCTAGTGGGTGAAATGCCGGTGCTGTCCAGCACGTGCCCCAAGAACACTACCTGGTCCTTAAAGAATTCGCACTTGTCCTTATTCACCTTTAACCATTGTGGTGGAGCACCTAAATAAACTCTCCCAAATTTTCCTTGTGCTCCTCTCCGTGCTCCCGTGACTATAATATCGTCCAGGTAGTTGCAGCAACCCTCAGCTCTGCTGTCAACTGTTCTAGGCAGCGCTGGAACAGTGCGGCTGCGAATTCAAGCCGAATGGTAGCCTGTTGTACCTGAAGAGTCCTAACGGGGTGTTAATCACCAAAACTTCCTTGCGTCCTGGTCGAGTGGTAGCTGTAGGTATGCGTCCGCAGGTCAATTTCGAAATTTTCGTCGCGGGACAACTTGTAGAACAAATCTTCCGGCTTGGGATTGGATTTGTTCTACTTCCAGCTGTTGGCTCACTGTACTTTGAAATCGCACAATCTAATCGAACCATTGGCTTTCTTTACTACGACCAAAGGTGTGGCCCACTGGCTTGTTGACACTGGGTGATAACACCATCCGCCTGCAATCGTTTCAGCTCCTCGGGCACTTTTTCCCTAAGGGCCCACGGGACTGATCTTGCTTTGAAAAAGAGTGGTTTGTGCCCTCCTTCAACTGGATGCTTGCTCGGAAGTGCCTACACTCCCCGAGTCCAGGTGAGAACACTTCGAAAATCCTGTTCCAGTTTCCCGATGACCTGCGTCTCTTCTTTCTCGTCGATCTGGTTCACTGAGTCTACCACTCCAAACCTAGCTTATCAAAGGAGTCGAGGGCCTAAGATGTTCGTGACGTCATAACGGTCCACCACGATCACTTCAATATCTGCCTGTCTCTTCTGTAGCTGCCCTTAGCGACACTTTCCCAGCACCTAATCGGGGTCCTGCCGAAAACGTACAAGCCTTTTGCACCCTCTGCAACCTGGTGCCCTAATCGCCGATAAGTTTCTAAATTGATGAGTGTTACCAGGCCCTGTATCTAACAGAAAACTCACGGCACTTTTCCTAGCTCAATTTTAACCATCAGTTTCTCCTGCTTGTGGGTGTCGAGCACTTGACTGATCATATCGATTTCCATGTCTTGCCCCTGTTTTTGTACCGTTCCTGTGCCTCTTTCTTCCCCACACTTCCCCAATGTGACCATTTTCTGACCAAAACACTGCGCATTGGAACCTACACTGTTCTTTGTATGTAACCTCACACAGTTTTACACGATTTCTTGATTTCACTCTGCCACTGTCACTGTCACCGCTACTGGCCTCTTGAACACTGGTT
The DNA here is from genome assembly GCA_964035755.1 of Teleogryllus oceanicus. Classification (NCBI taxonomy): domain Eukaryota; kingdom Metazoa; phylum Arthropoda; class Insecta; order Orthoptera; family Gryllidae; genus Teleogryllus; species Teleogryllus oceanicus. The sequence continues at coordinate 52,349,559 of CAXIVR010000002.1, read as the reverse complement.
TGCCGCTGGGTCGGCGGTTACGCCTCCACTCATTGCGGTTGCCGCCTCTGTTGGTAACCACTCTCGGCACTATCACTATACTCACTGGTGCCACTGTCGGTCTCGTGTTCTTTTGCCGTCTTTCCACGTGTACCGACCCACTGTTCTTGATATGGTGCAAATGCGACTCTGCTGCTGCAATCTGGCGAGCTGTCTCACACGTCATTTCGTATGTCTTACATAGGTTGTGTACCTCCTCTAATGACGGGTTATCACTTTGTAGGCTTGAAACCTAATTTTCCCTTCCGGTGTGTGTAGCACTACCATGTCCCTATTAAAGTCTCAGCGATGATACTTCCTTATCTGATGGCGGCACCTGAACTGACAATGCGCGCCAGCGGACAATTCCGTAATCCACTCGCTGTGTGTTTGTCCTCGCTTTTCTGCATTGAAAAATTTGAAACTAGCTGCAACCACATGAGGTACTTTGTTAAAGTAATTGTCGAGTTTGTCTAGCATTTCCGCCCATTTGACACTCGATATTTCTCTCTGGGAACAGCTTTTATTAGGTCGGTCACTCTGTTGCCTACGCAGCTCAAAAGAACGCCTTTTTCGTTTTTGCGTCTCCTACCTTGTAACACAGTAGGTGCTGCTCCAACCTGTGTATGTACTCGTCCCATTCTTCTGCGTCCGGCCGGAAACCAGGAACTGTGGAGGAGCGGGCACTGACCGCCTCCAACAATGCCGCCATCTGGCATCCGCCTGTTGCCGCTGCTGCTGCATCTGCGCTTCCACCTGTTGCCGCTGATGCTGCATCTGCGCTTCACCTGTTGCCGCTGCTGCTGCATCTGTTGCTGCTGTTGCTGCATCTGTGCTGCTGTTGCTGCTGTTGCTGCATCTGTTGTTGCATCAGCGTGATCAAAGTTGCTATTTGCTCGGGCCCCATATCGTTGTTTTCTCCTCGTGCCAATTTGATGTGTCCAAATTCAACACACACAAAATTCAATAAACAATTTATTGGTTGAAACAGGTACAGAGCTATAGTGCGAATATCCAGGAGAATGTACAGTGAAACGTAGCCGAGTTGTCGTAACCAGAAGATGCACCAAAATATCGCCGAGTCGCCAAATCTCCCTCCGAGGAAAGTCCGTTGTCGCAGCACTGTCCGTCGTAATCACAATCTTCTCTGTACTACCACAATACCACTCTTCACCGTTACTCCGCCGCTCACTCTCTGCCTCTCCCCGGGCCAACGGCCGGCTTATATTCGCCCGGGCGGTGGTCCGCAGACCGGCGGCGTAGCAGGGGCGGGGTTGGGCCTCGCCCGCTCGCTCAGGCGTGGCGGCGCACATCGTCGAGTCCGCTGGCCTGCGCTTGTCGCTGGCCGCTGCCCAGGGGCGGTAACGCCCTACTGTGGCGGCACCTTCAAAACTGTGCGGCCGGTCGACGCATTGATGTTAGGTAAATTGTTTATTCATGTTTGTCTGAATATGAATGAATAGGTGCAGTTAATGTGTATGCGTGGAATATTCAGGATAAGAAGAGAAAGTATTGTAATCTTACGCCTCAAAACGACGAATTTTCGGCAAATAATTTCCTGGAAACCAAAAAGTGAATAGATCATGTTCCTCCGTATAGTAAACAGGCAAAACCCAGAAGGGGTCCTGCACCCTCCCTCTGTCACACCCCCTTCCAGTCTCTTTCCCACCCACTCTCTTCTTCCCTCTACCTCCTTCCCTCCCTTTCCCCTTGTCCCTCACACCCTTTCTTTCCTTCCCTCACCAGCTCCTTCATTTCCTTCTCACTCCTCCTCTCCCTCACACTTAATACTCCCGACTTGTTTCTCTCTTCCTACCACTCTCTCTCCTTTCTCCTCTGTCACCCTGTCTCTCTTTGGCTCTCTCTCCTCTTTCTCCTGCTCTCTCTCCATCGCTCTCTCCGTCGCACTGTCTATGTCTCTCTGTCTCACTCTCTCCGTCAAACGTTCCATCCCTCTCTCCCGTCTTCTCTCTCTCTCTCCCCGTCTAACCCCAGGGGTTCTCACCCGCCCCTCTCTCCGTCCCTTTCCCCCCGTCTCTCCCCCCTTCTCTCCCCCAAATTTTCGTCCCCCTCTCGTTCTCTTCCCCTACTCTTTTGGGTGCTCCTTTTTTTCCCCTTGCCCATCTCACTCTTTTTTCCCCCTCTCTCTTTCTTCTCTTCTCTGTTTTCCCCGTTTCTGTCTTTTCCCCGTCATTCTGTCCCCGTTCTCTCCCATTGTCTGCCTCTTTTTCGTTTTCTTTCTCCGTCACTCTCTCCCGTTCTTATCTTTTTTTCGATTCCCCCTTTTCCTTTCTCTTGCCCGTCTTCCTTTCCCAAATTTCTCTGTCCGTCTCTTTTGCGTCCCCCCTTTGGGGTCTCTGGTCTCTTCTCCTTTCCTTCTTTTCCCCCGTCTTCCCCGTCCCCCCCCCTTCTCCTTTCTCCGTCTTCTCCCCTCCCGCCTCTTTTCCGTTCCGTCTCTCTCCGTTTTCTGCTTCTCTCCGTCTCTGTCTTTTCCGTCTCTGCCCTCTCCGTTTTCTGTCTCTCTCCGCCCCCCCCTCTCTCCTCCCCCCCTTCCTTTCCTTTTCCTCTCCGTTTTCTGTCTCTCTCCCGTCCCCTTTGCCCCCTTTTTGGCCCCTCTCCCTGCCTCTGTTTTCTCCCGTCTCTGCTCCTCCCTCTTGCCCTCCCCCGCCCTGTCTCTTTTTGTCTCTGTCTCTCCGTCTCTGTCTCTCTCCCGTCTTCTCTCCGGTCGGGGTTCCTCTGTCTCTGTCCCCCTCCGTCTCGGGGTTTCCTCTCCCCGCCCTGTCTCTCCCCCCGTCCCCCTGTCTCTCCCCGTCTCTGTTTTCTCTGTCTCTGTCTTTTCCCGTTCTGTCTCTCCTTTCCCTGTCTTCTCCGTCCTGTCTCTCTCCGTTCCTGTCTTCGTTTTCTGTCTTCCCGTTTTTTCCCCCCCCTCTTTTCCCCTTTTCTTCCTTTTTCTTCCTCTCCGTCTGTCTCTGCGTCTTTCCCTGTCCCTTTCTCTCCCCCCATCTCACCATCTCTTCCTCCTCTTTTCCCCTTCCGTCTTTTTTGTCTTTTTTTCCCCTCTCTCTCTCCTCTGCCCTTCTCTCCGTTTCTCCCTGTCTCTGCTTCTCCCCCTCTCCTCTCTACGTCTCTGTTCTGCGTTTTTTTCACTCTCTGCGTTCTGCCCTTCTCTGCGGTCTCCCTCCTCTCTCTCTCTCTCTTTTCTCGGGGTTTCCCTGTTTCCCCCTTTGCCCACCTGCTCCTGTTCTGTTCACGACCTCCCCCCGCGTAAATGAGGCAAACGCCCAACAGCAATGAAGACCAGATAAATTTGGGAAATTGCAGTCCATCTGGGAGTTATAAAAAATGAACAGCAAAAAAAATTTCTTCAAAACACGAAAAACCCCAATTTTCGGTCAAACAGGGGACGTTCATTGTAATGGGTATTAATACATTTTCCTTAAAACGTAAGAAAAATTGTTCCACGTATTTTTTGCCTTTTTAAAAAAATCATATTTTTTAAGAAAGGTCTTTAAAATTTAATAATAATAATAAAATAATAATAATAAAAATTAATAAAAAATAAAAATTAATAAAATTTTATTAAGGGGCGAGGTCGGGCTTTATTGCAAAAATGAAATTTGAAAAAAAAGTTGTTTTCCCAAAAAAACAGCTCCATATTTTTTCTTCGTTTTTTTTCCATGCATATGTGAAGGAATTTTAAAAAAATTTGGGCAGATTATTTTCGTTGAACTCTTTTACATTTTCTAAAAATAGAAAATTTTTATAAATAATAGAAAAAAAAGGGATGTTGTTGAAACCACTGATTAAATAAGTAATTCTATAGTGAAACACTTTTATTACACCCCTTTAAAATTTTTTTTCTTTTTTTGGGGTTAAAGAAAAAAAATTTTTTTATATAATAAATTTTTTACTTTTTGAAAAATTTAAACAAATTTTTAAAACATTAATTTGCTTTTTTTTTAATTTTTCCCAAACAATATTTTCATTTGTTTTACCTGATTGTTGCTAAAGTAATGTCAGAAATATAACGTTTAGTAATTTTCCCCGGGAAATTTTCATATAACACGTTTTAAATTATATTTTTATATCCCTTGAATTTTTTTCATTTTTTTAAAATTACTTTCTCGCTAGGGGGAAGAGAAAAAATTATGAAATCCTGCCCCAAAAATATGGGGCACCGGAAAAGCCCACAAATCCTCAACACGTGGTGAACCAGAACCCATGTTTTGTGTGCCCCTGATACAAAAAATATTGATTGACGGAAAAGCCCCCGTCCGTTCATCTGTGAACAACGCAAAAGGGCTAAACCCGGGGGAAGTTTTTACCCCAAAAATTTATACCCCCCAACCCGATGTAGCTGATCTCGGGGCCCCCCTTGAATTTAAAAACTGATTTTTTAATTTTTTGGGGTTCCCTTCATAAAACCCCCCTTGGGGTAATATTTTAAAAAATTTTCAACAAAAATGGTTTCACCGTTCTTGTTGTTGAATGGGAAAGTATTTTTAAGGGGTTTAAAAACCGGTCTCATCTTCGAAATTTTGATTTTTCGAAAATTGTAAAGTTTAAAATTTTCGTCTTCTTCCCCCTTTAAATGAAGAAGTTAGAAAGGAAAAACCATGGCAAATATTTCAATTCTGAGGCAAATTGTTTCAAACTTTTTTATAAACTTTCAAAAAATGCCTTCATTTACCCTATTCGGTCGATAAATGGGGCCTCTGGAAGTTTAGAAGTGGGGAAAAAGGCCAAATATTATAAAAGTAATTTTATTTGGTTTTAAAAGGAGGTAGTAAAGGTTTTGTGTATAATTGAAACCATGAAAATCCAACCCTCCCGACGAAAAAATTTGGGGCCATATAAGACTAAAGTGACAACCACAGAGACACTACTTCAAATACAGACGCAAAGAAGACAAATCACAATTTAAACAGAGCAAAAAAGAAAAGAAAAAATTTGTTTTCCAACATTACGAGACTAAAAATTTTTGACCCCCCAATTTAAACGAAAAGGGCCCCCCAAAAAAAAAAGGGCTGTGGGAGAACTCCGCCTTTTCCCCCACCCCGAACCTCGTCTAAAGCCCCTCGCATTTGACCCACAAAAAAACCCGACTTTTAACCCAACCCGGGCCCGACCGCTTTTTCCTTCAAATATCCCTCCCCCCTGACCAGGAATCCTAAACTACCTTAAAACTCCTTCACCCGCCCAGGGCAACAGTTTTGGGACGACGACGGACGGCAAACCCGGAGAAATTATAAATTTTAGACAATAACAAAGCAGACGGACATGAGGGAATTTTTTCCTTCCCAACTTAAACACTTACCAAAAAATGTCATCAACCCCTAACCCTAATCCTAAACTCCTCCCTTTAAATCCCCCTTCCCAACGCCGGGAAAACGCCCTTTCTCCATGACCCCCAAACCCCTTGCAAGGACCTTTCGGTTCCCATCCAACTCCCGCCCCATTAATCCCCTTCCAAACCCGGGACAAATTTTGGGAAAACTTACCCTTTTCCCCGGCCCCAGCCCCTCCTTGACCCCATAATCCTTCCCACTCAGTTTTTTTTCCCGTGGGGCGCTCAAGGGCCCCCCAAACCCCTTACATTTTGCGATTCGATCGCCCCCCCTTTTGCCAAAACCCCAAAGAAATTCCAACCATCCTCACCGATTTTTACCCATCTTTTGGGACCAATTTAATCTCATCCAATACTTTTGATGAAACCCCCCCCTTTATGTTCCCGACCACCTCTACTTTAATCCTGCTCCCCACAACCCGTTTCCTTTTCCCATGTCCCCCAAATATCCAAATTTTTGGGATTACCCTTTCCAAGTCGACGCCCTCAGGGCGCTGTGTTTTCCCCATTCCCTTCCCCTTTTACATCAACTTTTTCCCCCTTAAAACCCCGGTGTAAAAACCCCTCCATACCCCGATGACCTTGCATTCCTAACCCCGCCCTTTTCATTTCATAGATCCTCATACATATCAAAAAGCCCTATTTACCAATTTGGGGCAAGGAAACAACAAATTAACCCTACGAAATCCCAAACTATCATTTTTTTAAAAATTTCCCCCGTCCAATCCCCCACCCCTAACAAAAAACCAAATACCCACCCCCCCGGCAATCTCAAGTTTTTAATACCTGGTTTCCCTTTTCCAAGAAACCCTTTGGTTCATCAATCCAAAAACATCAAAACACACTGCATCATTAACATCCTGTACCTGCTCCTAACAAATCAATCCATTCTCCCTGTAAAACGAATCCTACATCCGATCTATCCTTACCTACGCCCATCCCACATGGATATCCACCTCCCATACCAACCTCAATCACGTCACGAAAGTCGAAAATCGCATCATCCGTCTCATTTTCCAACCACCCCGCTACACAAGATATAACTACCTAAGATCCCAAAACACCGTATCCTCACATCCAAAAACAACATCCACGATTTTTGCCATATCCACTACCCAAAAAATTTACCAATAATCCTATATTTCAAAACCTAATCATCCTGCATCGGCACATCCTAACAAACTCTCCCAGACATTCATCGAAAAAACATCCCCTAGATATTCCCTGACTTCCCCCTCCAATTACCTGACCGCAAAGGACAAATGACAAAAAGAAAGACCGACGTCGCATCGACCAATGACGTAGAGACAACGACGACAGCACAAAATGATGTAGACAATTACGACAGCATAAAAATAAAATCCCACCATCCCATTTTCCCTTTACAAAAAACCAATCTCAAATTTCCTTTCCCAAATAAATAGCACAAAAACCAAAAATTTTTTTTTCCTCCTTCCCATTCCCCATCCTGCCCTTTTTCCCTTTTCTTCGACCTACTTACCTACAAAAAAGAAAACCTAAATAAACAAATGAAACCAACAAAACGAACCACCCTAAGCTTCCAATCCCCGTCCATGTACGGGAAAGTGGAGCAGTCACAAACAAAACGAAAAACTAAAAAAATTTTTAAAAAGCCAAATTGGGGGGAGGGAATGGTGTTAATTTTACAATAATGATTGACTTTATTGCAAGCCAAAAAATCCCCCTTCAAGATAAAGGGTCTATTTGAATCATAATTATTTTATTGAAATATATTAAAAAATTTATTCAATGCTGGCAAACATTATGTGCGTTACAAAGCAAGAAAGCCTGTTAAAACCCTTTTGGGGTCTAAACATTTTGGAAAAGGTATTGCAAAAGTTATTTTGATTATTGATTTTTAATTTCAAAACCCAAGTTATTAATTAATTAGACTTTTGGGTGATGTAGATACTTTTTAAATTAAAAGAAAATAAAAGAGGTTGCCCCGGAATAAATCTATATTTCTTTTTAAGATTTTTTCGTTTGCGTAGCGATCATCGCCGACCCCAGCGCTAAGGGAAAACGAAGTTCGGTCTTATTCCCACGCGATCGAAAAGATTTAAGAAGAAATAAAAGATTTGATCCCGGAAAAACCTTGTTTATTTTATTTTTGACCCGTTCATTTGGGCTCGTGTAAAAATTTTTTTAAGACCAGTGCAAAAAAGAAAAGAACCTAACAAAAAAAAAATTAACTTTTTTAAAATGGAAAGAAAGTAAACTAAAAGAAACGTCCCCTAAAAAAAAGGGTTTGGCAGAAAATGCCAGATAGTTATTTTAAAACCCCCTTAAAACCCACACTGCATTATCATCTTCTCTGGAAAAGGGAGTAGAAGTTAGCCCTTTTCGAAAAAAAACCCAAGCCCCGCAGAGAGAAGATCGGGTTATTTCAAAGGGAACCCCCCAGAGCTAGCAAGGTGATGTCTTCCACGGTTATCTCTAACACAGGGGGAAGAGAACATGTTCCACGGTAAGATCTATTTTGCAGATTCGTATATAGGGGGGGGCCCCGGAGGAGATTCCCGGGGAAATGGAGATCGATCCAAAGGGGTGTTAAATGATTTTCGCCCCGAGATCAGAGTTTTAGGAAGACCAAGGATTTAGGGGAATTTTTGATTTCGTGAGTTTAAAAAATCTGATTTAAAGCCACTGGTTTGCCATTTCACTGCGGATAGAGCGTTTGATAAAGAGTTTTAGTGTTTTCCCGGTGGGGATTTTTGCCTGGTCAGCTACTTCTTTTCCCTCTTTTTCCCCACGGTCCGGGAAACCCCAAACCAAAGACTAAAAATAGTGGCGGGCCCAAAGGGGGACAATAGATTTGGTGTTGATGGTCATTTTTGGGGTCACAAGACGAGAAGGAGGAGATGGTTTCCAAGAGAGTTTTGGAGCCCCCAGATCACTATTTTCTTTAATGACATGGGATACAGAAAAACTTAAGTTTTCCAAGAGCGAAATACTTCTCTGGGGTATAGACGCTGCACAAGAGCCTAATCGAAAACCTCGCGTGTCTCTACGCAGAAGAAGGTACATCCGACACTGCTGTTTTGAGGGAGCCATCGGTGTAAATAAAGAAATGGACAGGAAAAAACAGATTTTAAAGGCCCAGGATACGAATTTTATCACCTAAAATTTCGATATAAATTACGGGGGGATTTGAGGATTTGGTGGGTTAGAGGTCTAAGTTTTAAGGGCCGGGCCGCCCAAAGGGGGGAAACAAGGTTTCGCGGGAAAGGGTTGGGTTGCTTATTAAGCCGGGTAAAATTTAGGAGACGGACCCCGGGGGATGGGGAAACCGATGGTCTAACTCCCAAGAAATCGGGGTTTGGGATGGGGGACACTTGGCGTGAGGGGGGGGTTCAACATTGAAAAATTTTTGCGCCATATGAGTCAATCAGAAATCCCCCCCGGGCCCTTAGAGAGGGGTTTCCCCAGCCTGGGCCAAGAGGCATTCGATGCGACCGTGCGGTAGGCCCCCGTACTAACCCCCAACCGGCTTTTTTATGGGGGTTTTAAAGGGTCGGAAAGTTATTTACTATACACTATGCATCCGTAATCCAAGAAGGGGGGTGAGAGTTCTATACAAACGAAAAGAAAAGGTCTTGCACCAAGAGCCCCCAGTAAGAGGGGAAGGAAATTGAAAGGTCATACAAAATCGGCCCTGTTTTTTAGGATTTTTCGCCAGGTTGGGTTCGGCCCGAAGGGACCCCGGAAGGTTGGGGGATTCAACGAATCTGCTGTCCTCCAAGAAAACGGTCGGGGGGGTTTATGGAGGTGATGTTAAAAATGCCGAGGAGAAAGGAACGAGCGTTTTCAGGTAGGTGTTTCAACATTTGATTATGTATCTGGTCTGGTCCTAGAGCATAATCTTTCGCACAAGCACAGGATGTTCGTCGGGGAAAAAAGTTTTGTAATTTTTCCTCCGCGCGACCCCGAGAATTTCAATTTTGGCAGCTTTCTTTTTTTCTTTTGGGTTTTTTTAAAGCCAGAAGGATATTTACGGAGCGGGAGATGTCCCTGTAGTGGGGTTTTTTTCAGCAATTTCGGAAGAGGTAAGGAGGTGGTGTGGGTTTTTTTAACCGCTGGGGGGGGCCCTTTTTGGGAAAAACCCTTTGCCCCGGGCCGGAGGTGGAATGGGGGGATGGGGCGCCACCCCGGCCGGAATATCCCGACGCAACAACGGGGAAAAAGGGGACGCGCGAGTCTTAGGGGATGTCGGTTGCAGCCCGGGAAAGGGGCTGGCCGGGAGCCGAATCACCCCCGACGTTTTGTAGAGGGGGCCGTGGATAAACTTATAGCTGCGCCGACATGCGCCCCGGGGGATACGCAGAGTGTCGAAACACGAGGGTATTCCAGTGTTATCTTTCACGGGATCTTTTAGGTCGAAGATCGGTTTTGGGACAGGCCGTAACTTTCGGTAGCGGACTCTTATGTCCGACAGCTTCGCACCCGCGTTGCTTTTTGCTGTTCCCAGCAGTAGTTTCAAAAATGGACTTTTTCCTTTTTCGAACAAAAGGTAAAAGGTTGGAAGGTAAATTTTGGGATTATAATATTTACACATTAATTGTAAATATATTGTAAAAAATATTGTAAATATATTTTTCAATATATTGAAATATCAAACAGAAACAGTCGTCTGTGTTTATTCTTTTTGAAGTCACAGGAGATTTCCATTTACCAGAAGCCCCGATATAGACGGGGGGTGGAGTCTTCCCGCGATCGTCGGACCCCTTTTTCCACCTACTTTTTTGGGGTGTACGGCAAGAGAGTGACTAGATGTAAGCTCTCCAGGACGCAGCCTTTTTTTTCCTGACGCCAATCTAGCCTGGGGTCGGGGTCTTTTTTAATTTTTTTAGGTTTTCCCTGGTTGGAAACCTTCTGTTTTCCAACCCCTCTTTTCCCAAAACGGACCGCGGTGGCATAATCAGATTCCACCATGGGACAGGGGATGTCGGGGGGCCCTGACCCGGATGGCAAAAGAGGCCTGAAGGGGCGGCGTTAGTAAACAACCCATAGCATTTTATATTGTTTAAGTTTTCCGATATTCGTATTTCTTTCTTTTTAATGTTTCCCCCCAGCCGGTGGATTAAGGGCCCGCGAGGAGGGCGGGGAACGTTCAGGTCGGGAAAAGTCGAGGTTGACCGGGATGGAGAAGGGGGTCACTGGGCCCTGCAGGTCGCCGGGGGCAGTCCACCGAAGATTGTAGAAACAGAGGGGGCTACAGAAGAGGTCCTCGGACGAGAAAGGTTAAACCACAGAAAAAAGTGTGCTTTCCCGTGTTTTGGAGAATTCTTTTTGGATATCAATAATATTATTTAAACTGGCCCCCTAGTGCACGGCCTTTTGCCACCCCAGGCAGGGTTTTGGGGGGGTTGGTCCCCCCCAATAAGAAAAGGGGGGACCACTTTATAGAGCACATCCCTTTCCCGTTCTTTTTTGACACGACTTGTCCAGGGGGAATATAGACGTTGCAAATGGTTTAGAAATATGGGAAATTCCCTGAACGCAAGGTATCGGGGAGTGGTTCGAAGGGGCTATTTTTTTCGAACCAAAGATTCAGGGAAAAAAATTAAAGGGCTGGGCATGGGGGGAGACCATCGTCTACTTCTTTTCCTGTAGCAACAAAAACCGCGTAAAAGAGGGGGGGTGCTCAGAACGTAGATTTTTTCCAGGCAGATAACCATGGGGGTAATGATAAAACATTTTTTAACTTTAACTCGTCCAAAAGGGTACGAAAGCCATGTAAGTTCCATAAAGGAGAACCTTTTTTCTAGATTTTGGGGTCTTAGATTCTAGGGGGGGGTTTAATATCTTTTCTTTTTCTTTCCCGGGGTTGGGAAAATAAAGGCTAGTTCGGGAGAGTTCCTGTTCCCTGCAGAGTCGTCTTGAAATGCAGAGAGGGGTCGGGATGTGTTGGGGAAAACCAGGGCCCTTTTAAACAGGCGGGCCCACATCAAAAATAGGGCCTGTCGTCCAGGTTTCTTTTTATGCGTTTGGGGGTTTGTTAAAATTAATGCTCTTGGTTTTTTTATTTCCCGATTGGGCAAAGATGGATCGGATTCCGGCATCAAAGGACATCTGACAGGAGCACGCGACAGAGGAGGCTTTAGCGTTTGGTTTCGGGAAATTTTCTTTTTTCTGTTGATCCACGGTGTCAGCGGGGAAAATTGGGTTTCCCTTGGGTTTAAACTGGAACGACGTCGGGCCCTTTGGAAAAGGGAAAACCTTTGAGACCCTGACCCGATCTCCCTTTTCAAGAAAATTTGGGGGATTGGGTTTGAATTTGATGGGGTTTACAACAGTTCCCCACTTTGGGATCTGCGGACAGCGAGTCGAAAGACCCCCCGTGCACGCAGACTGCGGCGCTTTATACAGGAGGTTTGGTATGGCCAAACCCCCTGACATTTAAAAAAGCGCAGAGGGTTTGGGACATACTGCCTGACGCGGAAATTGTAGAAACTACATATTATTTTCTCTGGCAGAGATAGACGGTCAAACGTCAGATTAAAAGGAGGTACGGGGGGATTACCCCATTTACCCCCGCCCAATTCCTTTTAAATGTCGGACACACCATATGGGGTTTGGGAAAAAAGTTTTTAAGTTTTTTTCGATTCGGAAAGAAAAGTTTTTATGGTTTACCCCACCCTTTTTTGTGGCTTTTAAAGGGCGGGGGGGCGGACACATGCACCTGAAGACCGGCTATTTTTTTTGGTCAGTGATTTTTCTGATTGTTCATCAGAGCGACATTTGAAAAGGATTGTGCTGTTTCTTTGGCTGAACCACCGACTGGGAAATAAGTCAAATTGTTTCGATTTCTCGAGCAAGTTTGATGGAACTGACACTTCATTGTTTCGCCATCATTTTTACTTGGCATGACAAGAAAACGGGGCTTAGTAGGTCTATCAGAATCACTAGAAAACAAACTCTCAAGATTAACTGTTTCAATTTAAAAAATTTCCTCTTTTCCCGCGGAAAAGTGGGGGGTTTTTCCATTAAGAGGGGTATCATATTCATCCGCATGGTCCCCACCCACCAAGGCGCCCAACAAGGGGGGCACTCCCTCGGAGGGCCCGGGGCCACGGGGGTTGAGGGGGTGGGACCGCCGGGGTCCCCGCTTTACCCTGAGTTCGGGACAGGGCCTGTCCACCCCTTGATCGGGGGGGTTAGTTCCCCCACCACCCGTCTAGAAGAGTTCATAAGGGAAACAAGAGTATTGAAACCTACCAAAAGAATGTTCCCCCAAAAAAAGAAAGAAAACGTATCCCTGGGGTTTTCAAAAAAAAAGTAGCACGAGAGTAAAATTTGGGGAAAAAGACAGGTCCCCAACTGTCAGGGGCACAAATTTCCCCCGGGCACGGGTTTTGCCTGCACGGCAAACACATGGGTTTGGGGGTTCAGCATTTAAGGGGGGGAGCCGTGAAAAAGAAGAAGGAGAAGAAAATTCGGATGTTATAAAAAAAATGGGGGAACGAACAATGGGGAGAAGAAAAGACTTTGGGAAAAAAAGGAATATCTGTGAGTTTTTCTCTGCATCCCCTGTCAGGACGTGGACCAAAACCCCCCCCGACGGGTTAAATTTTATTGTGGATATGGGATAATTTAAAAATTATTACATTAATATTCTTAAATTTCAGCCCAAATTTTACCTGCTTCAGTTTTGGGTTTGGGTCGAGTAAGGGTTTTTAAGTAAAAAATTTTGAGTATGCGTTAATAGGTTTAATATGAGTGTCATATCCGGAGTGAACCCCTGCCTACAGTTAATCATTATTGCTAGTGCCTCGAGATTTTTTGTTCAGATGAAGTATGATTACTAAGTTATATGAATTTTATATACTACTAACTGTTAAATGGTGTAAAATTATTCTGATGGATTCAAATCTATTCAGCTCTTCAAAAGACACATGTAAGGAAAGTGACAGATGTGAGAAAAGCCAGATATAAATTAGGTAATGAAATGAGAGCAAGTAAATATTTTGAATAGTGAGGGGAAAAAGGATCTGTAAGGGCAAAGAGGGGGAAAATTGGGAACAAAATTTTAAAAGATGTCTTTGGTTTTTTAGGAAGGAAGAATGTAGGCAAGAGGAATATTCAGGATAAGGTGAGGGGGGCGAGACCCAAGGGGGAAAAGGTTTAGGATATAATACAGAAACTTATGTAGTATATTATTAATACTTAGTAAGAAGAGTAGTATTTGTGTATATTATGTATATATACAGATGTTGTATATATAAAATTGTAAAAAAAATTAATTCATTCACTTTAAAGAGGGGAAAAAGGGAAACAAAATTTCGTTATTAAATATTGTAATATAATTTGGGGGTTCCCGAAAATGCATAATTTTATTTATTTGGTTTTTGAAAAGGAAATGGGTTTTAAAATGAATTTAGTGAGTAAAATTTAATGTTTTTGACTGATGTTACTTTTGGGTATTAATATTTGTTTTTTAAATTTTCAATTTTTATTCTAGTAATGTTTTAATTTTTTTGATTTTTTATAAATTTATTGACACATTTAATTTTTAAGACTGTAAATGAAGCAAATTTTTCAGTAAATTTTTTTGATGGAGAATTTTTTTGTTCAATGGTGTTAAAATTTTAATTACATGTTAAAAAATTTTTTTTTATTCAATTTGGGAAAAAATTTTTGGGTACTTTTTTGCTTTTTCCTTTTAACATTATTTATTGATGTCACTTTTTGCTCAAAGATTTTTCTAGCAAAAAATTTTTGTTTTTCTAAAAAAATAATATGCCTGTTTGTTAATATAACACATTAGACATTGATACTGGGATTAAAATTTTTATGTTGCAGAGGGTTTCACAGAAGAATTTTTTATTTTCTAAATATGGAATATTTTATATATATTATTTTTTATATTGTAAAAGTCTACATTTCCATTACTTTGAGATATGTTTCTGTCTGTAGTTTGAAATTGACCCTGAAGGTCCTGATAGAGGGGGGATGGGTATCTTAAAATATGTAAAATTTATTAATTCACAAGGTCAATCAAATTTTTAAATGTTATTTTTAAAATATTTTTTAAAAAACAATTGAGTATTTAAATTGGTTTTTTTTCAATTTATTTTTATATAGATGGTGGGATAGTTATTTTTTTTTACTAGTTTTGGAAGGAAAAGCCAGGGTGTTTTGTAATGCTTGTAAGCCCAGGGGGCCCTTGGGCCTTTAAAAAAGTAAAATTGAATATTTGATTTAAAAATAATTTGCTGTGACCATTGGAGTTCAAGAAATTTTAATGATTTCTCTTTCAATTTCCAAAATTTTCACTGATCACCCCTTATAACGTTTTTTTAAGAACCTTCAAATTTTATGAAATCATATAATTAATTTTTTAAAATTTCTTTTTTTATCCATAAACTACAATAATTAATGACAAAAAAAATAATAAAATGCAATTACAAATTCTGGGAAAAATCAATATTTTTACAAAATTGTATCATTTTTTTTAATTTAAACCCGGAAAAGATAAAAATTTCAAATTTAAAAATTTCTACTTCCCAGGCACTTTTTTTTTCTTTATTGAGGATGGGAAAATTTTCCTTTAAGGATGTGTTTTATTGACAGAATAGTATTGAGATGGCAAAGTAGGTTGTGGAACTTTTTTCAATTTAAAATTTGAAAGAATTGAGAATATTTGATTAAGAGCAACTTGTTCTTGAGTGATTTTTATTTAATTGAGGATTGGTTAAAAGTTTTAAAGAAGAAATTAAAGAAGTTATATTTTTTTTTGAAGTTTGCTGGATTTTTCATTGCCACATTCTTTTCATTGTATATTTAATTTAGAAAATTGATATTTGTTTTGGGTGGATTAAAATGAGATTCTGCCAAAAAAGACATAAAATGTGTATTACATAAATGTATTATATTACATGGGTAAAACCTTGATCATGGGTTAAAAATAGGTTTTAACAAATTTTTACCCCAGCACGGGGGGCTTCTTCAAGTATAATAACCACAAAAAAAGGTCAATCTGAAATACAAGGGAAAAAATAGTATGTAACATTAATATATATAAGATAAGGAAGGATTTTACTTAAAAAAAGGTTTTGATCTCGTATGTTTGCACAAAGTCCAAGAAAAATCAAAAAGAGTATTAAGATAGAAAATCATCATAGATTGATGATATAATGGAATTAATGAATGGCACCCAACTTTTTAAAAAAATAATATTTGTAAGGTCACCCCCAAAAGGTGTAAAATTGTTGTACTATTTATAGATGACAAAGATGTTACAAAACCCCTTCATTCCAAAGCACAACATAATAGGATTGGGGGAGATTCCCAAAAATCATAAGTGAATTGTTACAATTTTAAAAATGATATGTTGAGTATAATATAGGGAAAAGGGGGCCGCCCTTTTCCAAGGGAACCTTTCTTGAACCTTTGGGTTTATAGAAAATGCCGTTATTGGGGTCTGGGGTGTTCAAAGTTCCATTTGACTAAATATATACAAACCTTCAAAAAACCCAAATAAAATTTTTAAATATTTTTTTTTTCAAAATATGAATATTTTTTTTAAACCAGCATAAAATTATCGTTTATTTGTTTTTTTGGGTTTTTTTTTTTTCAACTGTTAATTTGATATAATCTTTTTCCACTTTTTTGGGTGTTTTAGGGATTTGGGTACCCACGATGTGGGAATTTCACCCATTGTTGGGGAGAATTTTTTAAATAACATTGTGGGCTTTGTTCCAAGGGGTGATTTTTTCCCTTTTGGGATTAATCGATTTAGTTTATTACAAATTTTGAAAACCACCTGGGCTCCAAATTTATTAATAGTGTTTTTATCTTGCTTTTTAGGGGAAAAAATATCATAAAGGGTTTTTTGTGAATTTTTACTGTATGTGATGTGGGGTTCAAATTTCATTTAAGTTTATTAACTTTTTAAAAAGTATTTATGAATAAAATCTTGATTTAAAGATGTAGATAATTTCAAATTTTTGTTATAATGTTTTTTATCTGCCAAAAAAAATTGTTTTTATCCACCAAGGGTTTTAAAAAAGCAATTTTTTGACATTCTGGGTGGAAAGAATAAAAGTTTTGTTCTCAAGTACTAGTAGCCCTTTATGAAACCAGTTAAATGAAAACTTTTTACGCCCCGTGATTGTTAGATTCCCAAATAGTTTAAACCTTTTTCATCTTAATTTTGAAAACTTGGTATGGTAATTATAAGTACTAAAAAAGCCCAATTTGGGTCAAGTATATTATCTTGGGTAGGGTACAAAAAATGTCATTCACATGTCTGAAATAATTTTTAAAAAAGGGGGTTTATTTTAAATTTTTTACCAATTTTATTTCCAAATATTCCAAATTCCTGATTTTTTTTTATGAAAACGATCCCTTAAAACCAAAAAAACAATGTTTTAAAATTTCATTTCCTCAAAATCGATATTTTATAGAAATTTTAAATTTAACTATCTTTAAATTTAATTGGGCATTTTATAACAATAATAAATTTAGGAGGGTTTCAAAAAACTAAAAATAATCAAAATATATCTAATTTATTCAATTTTCATTTTCATTTAAACATTTGTCATTTCCATACAATGGATTCATTCCCCTTTTATATGTTGTTGATTTGTGGTCGTGTGTTGATGTTATATTTATAAAATCGAATGATACAAATATTTCTTTGTTCAGTGAAGAATAGTTTTTTCTCACCATGGGGGTATTGATTGAAAGGGAGTAAAAAATTTTTATTTTTGTATTTCATTTTATCTTTTTTTTCTATAAATTCCAAAAGTTTTTATTTTTCCCCCATTTCTGACATGATATATAACTTGTGGGAAAAGGGGAAAAATTTAGTGGAAGAAGGTTTTGCAGAATTGTTGGGGAAATTGGAGAAACTTAACCTTTAAAAACCTGACACCTTAAAGCAGCCGACACATTCAAAAATTTAAAAGTACATGTTGGTCCCCACTGTGTTTTGGGGAATGTGGGGCTGGGAAAAAACTGATTAATTAAGACAATTTCCCTTTCATTAAAAATTTTCTCTTTTCAGTCCTTTACAGCTTTATTTTGTCATTTTGGGTTAGAGACAGTTGATTTGTGGGGGGAAAATGGGAAAAGCATTAATGGGTTCAATATGATTGTAATATACTTGTGACTTAAAATATGTACATATTAAGCACTATATTATTGCATGTACTGCAATACCATTAATTTATTTCAACATTATTCATATTATTGTCAGCTGTTCCTATCAGTGCTTTGGTTTTTCTGTTCAGATGAAATATGGTTGCTTAGTGACTTAAGTGAATATGCTTTTAATGAGTTAACATGTGAGTCAGTAATATTTAATGTTTGGCTGATGTGCTACATTATTTGGTGGCAATTAATATTTTTTTTAATTTTAATTATTTTTTTTAAAAAATAAAATTGGAATTTCAATGTATATATATTTATTTTTAAAATAAATTTGTATTAAGAGAAAAATTGCTAAGAAATAATTTAGTAAATTCGAATTTAAGTTCTTTAATCAAATAGAATCATTTCCTGAAGTTTTGTGAATATTCAATTTTTGTTATTTTTCGAACTTCTGTATGAGAAAATAAATGGACCAAATAATGTGAGGAAAAAAAAGAAAACAGAATTCTGCATTAAGTTTGCTCTATTTCAGGATTTGGTGTAAAATATTTTTCGAGTTTGTTGTGCAGTCAAATTTGATTTTTGAAAATTAATGTAGGCTGTTTTTTAATATAGGAACAGGAGAGTAAGATGTTTTGAAATTGTTGACCATTGTGGTCTGATGTTGGGATGTATTTGAGCAATAAAATTTTGAAATTTGTCTAATTGATATTGGTCTAAACTCTTTCATAGTTCGTAGTAAATTATTAATTTTTCTTCTAATGTCAAGAAGTTTGTTGCCAAAAATGTCTTAGATTATGTTTGGATTTAATAAGATTTAAGTAATATGTAGGGAGAGATAGAGTTTGAATGGAAGGTAGAATGTGTGTACTGGAATATTTATAAGCCTCTAGTTGTTATAGTAAGTGTTATAGTAAATTTTTCTGTTTCTATATCAGTTTTTTGTGGATCATGTATTAATGTTTTTTGGGAAGTTAAATTGAATTTTGAGGATTTTTTATCAAAATCTAATTCAGAAAGTGAAGATTGAAATTTTATTATACTTAAAATATCTGGTATTATATTGTTGTGATTAGAATAATAAATTGGTTCAAAGGGATGATATATGACTAAATTATTTTGAGTTATATATTTGTTGTAAATGAATACCTTAGGGATTTGATAAGTTGCATCCCCACAAAATGTGTCTACTGTTGAAGTCTCCCAAGAGTGTGATTGGATTAAAAGATTGAAAAATGAGATTATAAATTTGAGTAGGAAAGTGTGTATTTAGGGGTTTATAAATAGAATGTAGAGTAAATAGAGTTACTTAATTTAATTTGTAAAGCTACACATTCTAAAATGTAAAGACAAAAATATTTGTTGATGGAATTCATCATAATTATTATTATAATTGTTACCATTATTATTGAAAAAAACTGTTTGACGCCATCTTACGAGACGGACGCATCTGGTTGTGCTCTTGCTATTTTTGTGATTAATTACCATTTTTAGCGATTTGTCTGTGCCTAGTGTGTTTTAAGTGTGTTCATTACTTGTTGCAGGTTAGCTGAAAATATAATTCCAACCGATTTGTTGTTATAACCAAGATAAACAAACATTACGAATTTTAAACGGACATTCAAACCTCAACGAACTTTAGATTTACGAGGTGCAGATAAGTGTCAAAACATATTCACAGCTCAGTTTATTTTCCAATATTAAATCACTGTGCGAATTAATTTTCTGCAAGAATTATTGTATTTTCTGTGATGATGACGATTCCGTTGTTTTGAACGTTACGAGGGCGGTGTATCAAACAGTTTGAATTTGTGTTTCAAATCTTCTTCTATATATCGAAGACAAACTTTCAGATAATATCTATTATCTAATTACGGTAAAGTATAATCCACTGATTGTATTAAACAGTTGCAGCTTAAGTGGACGAAATTCTACGTAGCCACATTGCCAAATTTCGTAAGTACTAGCTTCAATAGATTTTGTGAGTAGCATACCTTCTCGTTTATGTATTGAATCTTACTTTTTAATTTACTGAATACACATCAATTTTACACTTTTAACATATAAAACTAGGTTCTTGTTGCTCTTATCTGGGTTTTCTTGTATATATACCAATTTTTATCATGTACATTAAAACGCATTCGTGACATGGCTACTGCTCGATCTAATCTTTTTACTCTCAAGCCGACCTGAAAGCCTTCACACACGTAAACAATAATTTAGATCAACATATCCGAAGGTTGGAAGAGGTCGTTCTCTACACAGACGGTTGGGTACAAGTCGGCAACACAGCGAATAATACAGCAACCGTACACCCGTGACTGTACAAAAGACAGGCACCGCATCCAGTCACAACTCAAAACAAATTTTGTGTTTTAGATTATGAAACAGATTTTCCTCGCCTTCCTGATCCTCACCACCCTTCTCTACCATCAACAAATTATGCACAACATGCACAAACCAACGCAAACATGCTAGGAAGCGTGTCAAAACCAAAACACGTAAAGCTGCGCATCCTAGCTCACTTGAAAACAAAGACATTCCTACTGAGCCTAAAAAAACAGGTACTTATTTTAGCTGACAGTCATGGCCGTCATCTGTCCTCCATTCTCAGTAGGAAGTTACCCTCCAATTTCTCAGTCTCATCTATGTTTAAACCTAACGGGAGGTTTGCAGATGTGACTGCACAGTTGGACACCCACATGAAGACACTGACCAATCAGGACACAGTTATTATCGTAGGATGGCAGAATGACATTAACTTGGGCGGTAACTTTACACCTGAACAACATGTAAACAATTACAATGTGCCGCCCAAAATACTAACATTGTAGTCTCGACTCTGCCCTTCTGGTACAACAGACCAACACTATGCAGCGAGATTAAGCACGCAAACCAACAATTAAAACTGCAACTGAGAGAAACAAATGTCACACTTTTTGAAATTAATTTCCTCTCCAAAACACTTCACCCGGCATGGTCTTCACATGAACCTTGCTGGAAAACATGGAGTCAGTAACAAGCTTGCACAATACATCATCAACTCCAGTCCTACGCAGTCTCCTGCCAAAAATCCATCCCTTTCACCTTCCTTACGTTCTCCACCCCCACCTCTATTTCGAACCCTGTTGCCTCTTCCTCTGAACCTACTCCCGTTTCTCCCATTCCCACTACCAATTCATCTACACCTGATGCCCCATTTTCCTCACAACCTGGGGCTGCTGGGACACACAACAACCTTCGACCCCGCACTCGAGGTAAAAGTGGAGTAAATACATAGCAACTACAGTTAGACGCAGCAGAAAAACATTCGTGTAGGTACTTGCAAAAAATAAACATTCTTCACCATAATGTTCAATCCCTTTCAAATAAAGCGATTTATCGAGGCAGCTCTACAGAGCGATCAAATCGAATGGATGTTCTTTGCTTTACAGAACATTGGTTATCTCCTAATGAACTTAGCATTTTCCAAATTCCAAACTTTTACCTTGAAGGCTTTTATTGCAGAGAGAGAGAGAGAAAATCGCATAAAGGTCCTACGTATGGGGGTTCCTGTATTTACGTTAGAAATGATATTGATTCTATCTCCTTGGCGTAATTAAATGTGTATTCCTTAATTTAAATTTCTTAAAAAATACTTTTACAGACCTCCAACAAAGAGAACTGCAGATTATATTTTGTTTTAAAAACCTGGAGAAACTTAAAAAACCTTTTAACCAGATTTTAACATTGATTTTCTGGTCGAATCTTGTGAGAAAGAAAAATTTCTCAATTTAATTAATTCCTTCAATTTAGACATTACAATTAATGTACCTACACGGATCACACAAAATTCGATGAAGTCCATTAATCAAATTATAATTAACAAAACTACTACTCATATGAAGTTGAAACAAAAGGTTTAGGATACAGTGACCACGATGCACAAATTCTTACCATTATAAGAAATGAGTTCACTGACACAATAAATAATTCACGTATGACTAGATTGTTTACAAAAAGTAAAATAAAATTATTCATTGATTACTTGATGCAGGAGTCATGGGAAGCTGCTTATAATACTGTTGATACAAACGACAAATATATTTTTTTTCAACCGTTTCATTACATTTTAACATTTGTAAAGACAGAAAAATAAATATTTCATGGAAAAGCAATTCTTGGATAACACAAGGGATTAGGACATCTTGTAAAAGCAAGCGAATTCTTTCTTTTATTTCTAAACGTCATAACGTATCTCAAAATTTCCTTATCTACTTTAAAAAATACAAATCATTGTTACGAAAAGTTATAAGGCAGGCTAAAATCATGAAAAACGATCAGGATATTTTGAACTCAAATAACACCGACTCTGCCCATTGCACGCGAAGTTCCTCAAGGATCGATTTTAGGCCCTATTCTGTTCCTACTTACGTAAACGATATGCCCTCGACGATTCGAAACGGAAGAACGGTTCTTTTTGCAGATGATACGAACATCCTTTGCAATAAAGAAACCGTAAATAGTACAATATCAGATTTTCAAATTGGTTCCGAAATAACAAATTAATAGTAAACGAAAAGAAAACGGTTTTAATGCAGTTTTCCATTTCAAATAAACAACTCTGGGCTCCATTGAAAATGAACGGTGTACCATTGACTGATGTTAAGGCAACACATTTTTTAGGTCTCTCAATTCAGTCAAACCTTAAATGGAACGCCCATTTAAATGAATTGAACACAAAATTAAGTTCATTATGCTACGTGTTCAGAATTCTTGCAAATTCAGTCAGCTTTCATACTGTTCGTTGTGTATATTTCGCGAATGTTCATTCCCACCTGAGATATGGCATAATATTCTGGGGAAATACATCTTATAGCTCCCAGACTTTTAGATTACAAAAACCAATTGTACGAATAATAACCAAATCCCACCCACATGATTCATGTAAGCATCTCTTCGTTAATCTAGGAATTTTCCCATTACCTTGTCTGTTGGTTTACGAATCAGTGGCATTTGTCAAAAATGACTTGCTTAAGGGCGGGAATATATTCTCAGAAAATACCGAAGTCTATTACTATAACACTCGACGTAGAAATCATATTCATCAGGTCACAGTATCAACAGCTCATTACAAAAAATTCACATACAACACATGTACATTATTTTACAACACTTTGCCATATGACATTAAACGATTAAATTCGATAGAAAAGTTTAAATCCCAAGTGAAATCATTTCTGCTACATAACCATTTCTATACAATTAGAGACTATACTGAGCATCACAAGAAAAGTAATATTAATTTTAACAATTATACATAATGCATTATTTACCATTTTGACTGTATACATGTGTATAAACAACCTGTAAGAAGTATTGTATTGCAGCCTCCGGTTCAATGACCCCCATCTCGATCAGGTTTTTCGTCCAGTTTCCCTGATCCATTGAACAAATGCTGAGATGGCCCCTTGTTTTGCTTCTGGACATAAATGTAACTTCATTTTCTGTGCACGTCTTCTAGAATTCAGTGGGAAATACAATTATTCAATTTATCGTTTACATGTTGTCGCGACAGGAAGTATTATTCCGAAGGGCAACATGGATAAGAGCCAAAATGTATTGCTTATTTATCCTTGAAAATAGATTTTATTACATTGGAGCTTTTTTTCCCAAATTTAAGTAGTATATGACTTAGTGTAGGGATCACAGAATTTTGAAAATGTGCACACAATTCACTTTTCCCCATAGCACGTCATACGCAGTATTTAACTTTTTTTGACGTAAAATAAATAAATAAATATTATTATTGCTACTCTGCAGAAGCATGATCAGAAATTCTATCATTTCAATAAATGTTATAATCTTTTAAGTACAGTTTTTCTTTAGGGGTTAGACATGATTCATAAATCCATGCCAAGTCAGTATTATGAAATGAAAAAAGGTGGTAAAAATATTTTGTTGTCATTTTAGACCGTTTGAATACCAATTTATTGGTGTAATAGTATTAGTATGTGTATTAATAGCATGAAAAAGGAAAAAGGAAAGTGAGAATTTTTGGAATAATTGTAGAAATAATTTGTTGAACTATGTTGGAAATTAAAGATGTGTAATTTAAGTAGAAGAGTTTTCTTTTAATATATCAGAGTAAAGAATCTATATTACGAGTGATTATATGTTGGAGATGTAGTATTTGTCTTTGAATGGAGATTCTGAATAGTATTGGTATGTTGAAAGTTAAATTTGTGAGAAGGAGAACGCAAATTTTTATTGGTTGTATGTTATTATTTCGATTTTCATGTATAAATTATAAATTAAATTATGGTACTATATGCCCGTTGCGATTTATAAGTAGTAAAACAACATTAATAAAATGATCTCAGCAAATCTGCATTTTTGAAGGACACTACGTACGTTTAAACACGCACCGTGTCGGTATCCTGAATTAACTTTCGCGTGTCACGTCGATGAGGTTGGCAGTGCCGAAACTCCGTCATGTTGAATTTTTAGAGTCTTTTCTTACGTGAAAATACCTATGTCTGCCGGACGCCTGGCAGTTCATAATTAATTATTTGGAAGTCTGAAGAGCAATTAATTTTTGCGTAATTAATTAGCAATTAAATCGCTCTAAATGGTGGCATATGCGGTTTTGTGGTAATCGATTTTGGTAGTGCCAGCGTAACTGAGGTGTACTGGCTCGCATAGGCGCGCGGCCCTGCATTGGGCATAATCGCTGATGCGACGAAGAGAGAAAGCGGCTGAAAGAGGTCGTAGGCGCAGCGACCCGGCCCGAACTGAGCGTGTTCTCCATCTAAATGCATTAGCCGCATGCGCTCTTGACTTTTTGGTAGCTTCATTTGATTGTATGGAGCACGCTCGTAAGCGCAGCAACCCAAGCCCACCGCCCAGGGTGGCCCTGAACTGAGCTTGTTGACGTTCGCATCCGACACTGTGGTAAGCGCCGCCTGTCGGGTATGGTGTTTCAGGAAACCACAGTGTTTTGTGAATTTATTTGATGTGTGTGTTATTCGTATTGTGTGTGTTCTATTGGTATGCTGCCTTTCGCGCTACATAACGGTAAGAGTTTGTCCTATGGCAGAAAATGTATGGTTTTTTTAATATTGGGAATATTAAAAAAACGTTCAGTTGTACTTTTGTAGAGAAAAGGGAATTCTTCGTCTAGAGAGGCATGTTTCGGAACTTCTGACTTCAGATGTTTAAATAAAGAAAAGGGAACTCAGTATTGTCGCTTCTTTAGTACTCAAAAATATGAAAACACCATTGGTTAATAGGCAACAGAAATCATAATAAATTATTTTGCTGGGCAATGTTTTTTTGTTTTCACACGATCGTAATCTAAGGTACGAAGAAGGCCAATTTTGTGCAATCTCTCAAATGTAATCACAAAACACGACCAATCACAAAGTCACTTGCGTTCACTTATTCAGCTGGCCAGTCTTGGAAGTGACCACATTGAAACTGAACTTGATCTAACCTTCCCATTCTTCGGTTCTCGTTTTAAAAATTAAATTATGAAATTATCAGGTTACAACACAATCGTTCATTACTCAATTACTTGTTTCTTTTCTTCATACGACAGGGAAAGAAAGCAATTATTTAAAACTATTGTTCCACTTTTCACTATCCTTATCACAAAATAACACTGATTTCAGAAGTATCGCTAAAGACGGCAACGCGCAACTGAGAATATCACGATCACGGACGGACGCTCGCTCTCCAGCAGGCTGTTAAATACAGATCCAATGCCTTGGCACGCTTTGTCCGTGAGTGGAGGAATGTTGCGCGCATGCGCTGCCGCCTCCAGATCCGTCCTGAAGACGTTGGAGGCATCGCCAACGGCCTGAGCTGCGCTCGCGCACTGCCTGCGTTGCATGGACGGGCTGGTGCCGATCGCACGGAAAATCGAATAAATAAAAAATCTAAATAGATTCTAAGGAAAAAATGATTTGTTTTATTTCCTTGGACGTTGACACACGACTTGCACGCCCAAAGAACGCGCCACTGTTATAACCCCTGTAGGCACATAGGCGGCCAAAATTAATTCAAATTTGGCGCCGTACTAGTTGAAATTCTATCATTGATAACTCCTTGACGCTAATTAACAGCAAACGGCATGCATTTTGAACGTCCCTCGGACTTATATTTTGTCCGCGGGCTGGCTTCCAGAGAGAAAGGCAAAGACGTCTTTCGTATGAAACTTTTTGGAAGGACAAACCGCTTTGACAAGTAGAACTGCTTTCATAGACGCTCGCGAGATCGCGCCGGATACTGGAGGTCCGCATTGTTGGCACTTTTCTAGGAATCAAATGCATTTCTTAATATGACACCACCAGACTTAATTGTTGGAGAATTTTTCAGCCGAGCATTTTCACGAAAGCTCACCTCGTCAGTTAAAAGGCGTTGTAATAATTCACATCCTGGCTGCTTTGAAAAAATTAAATTTTTGACTGTTGGTAGCAGGGGCCACTTACGTTATACATTCTGTGCAAAGAGTTGTTTGGCGCGGAAACATATGAAACTGTATTGCGCTCAAATTACGACAGGAAACAATCTTCTTTTCGCCTAAGACAAGGTAACATTGACAACTTTTTGAATATCCAATAATTTTTACGCTGGGGTAAACTAATAGTTCTTAAATACTTGCCTTTCAGAATTTTCCTTTGTGGCATGCAAGGAAACTGTGGCTACGCTTTGTACGCAACCCGATTCGTTCTTCTGTGGCTCTCCCAAAAACTCGGATGAACCTAATTTCCAGCCTCAACAACCCCACTGAGTTAATATAGGCTCAAGTAAAAGGTTACGTGGTACAAAACAATCAGTCATTCACTTTGTTTCAAGTGGAAAGGCATCTGAATGAGGCGGTAACCACGGAATGTAACCGCGGAAGAATGGCGAATTGTAGTAGAACACACCAAGAAAGTGATAACAGTTTATTCATAGAAGGAAGTCACGATAGAAAACGACATTGAAGAACTAGATTAATTTAGTGAGTTCAAGTAACTCGAGTACTAGTCCCAGCGGTGTATTTCTCATCGCCATCTAAATTAGTGTAATTAAGTGCAAATAAATGCTGTATTTTAGTGTAGGCCGTAATATTTATTTGATATAGTGAAGAACGTAATGAGTAATCGTTACAGAACAAGCTGCTGCTACATACAATGTGAGTAAATGACTTGGTTAATTTTATAAGTATTTATTTCATGTGTTTATTTCCGTGTCCCGGTAACACGTGCTCAGTGGTGCGCGACTTGGCAACGCCGCTTCCTTCGCTCGCAAATCTCAATCACCTTCATTTAATCGGCCTGTAGAGGTCCAACTGCCCCGGCTGAGGAGCCTCCGCCACCGTCTCGGCCTGGCCAGGCGGGGGCAACAACCATGTCGACCGTCCCGAAAAACAGAGTGTGGAAGGCTCGTATTTCTGTTTGTCCTGCTTAGTCGAAAGGTTTTGAGTGTGAGAAATGACATTCCTTCCCTCCTCCTCACGTACATTTGCTGCAAAGGGCTCTTGTTTAGACTTTTTCTCGCTCGGAAGGGAGTCAGTTTGTGAGCGCTTGCTGGTGGCTCAAAGAATGGCTAAATACACACGACGTAACTAAGGCTCCAATACTGAACATTTAGTAAATAACACATACTGAAATAGCATGCCATTCACATTCTTGACAATGTTATCATGTAAAAACGGGCAGTACCCCTTCATCTCCCACCTCACCGCCCTGATCGAAATCCTATTGAATTTGTTAGGGGAGGGGGCATTGAAGGACAACAGCTTTTTCAAACACACAGATAAACACAAATATACGTGAGTGTCCCGAGGGACAAAATCGATAACTGATTATATTTTAGTAAATGCTAAAATAGCTCCTCTGTATCCGATACTCGAGTCTACAGAAGCTTTGACGAATTTTTCAGATCACTCCATGGTAGCAGCACATAAATATACCCGCCTAATGGATTTAAAAATATACAAAATATAACAGCATGAAAATACACTATTTCAATATCCATTTATTACAACAAGATAGAATAAGGAAATTATACTGCAGACTTTACTGGACTACTTGGATCATAGACCTATTAGCTTAAATATTAAATCAAAAATGGGAAGACTTGTGAATAGGTATGACAAAAACTACTAGTGAAGTACTAGGTAAAAGGTATAGGGGCACAAGTCAGATAATATTTAAAAAT
The DNA here is from genome assembly GCA_964035755.1 of Teleogryllus oceanicus. Taxonomy (NCBI): domain Eukaryota; kingdom Metazoa; phylum Arthropoda; class Insecta; order Orthoptera; family Gryllidae; genus Teleogryllus; species Teleogryllus oceanicus. The sequence continues at coordinate 52,321,889 of CAXIVR010000002.1, read as the reverse complement.
TTGGTATGACGAAATAAAAAACATTAATCGAAGAAAAGAAAAATATAATTTAAGATACATTCATAATCTGATCTAGACAAAATAGCTTACAAATAAAAATTCGCCATAGTAAAAAAGAAGTGAGAAAATTAAATCGGGAAGGTTGGAACAAATACATTAACGGAATAGAACAAGATGTGCATGGTGCCCAAAAGAGAGCATATATAATTTTGAAACATTTAAATGCTGAAGAAAAAGAGTTGCGCATTAATTACATCTGAGATAGAGAACAGCTGAAGTACTATAAAGAATTGTGGTCGTCAAACACAGAAGAAGAGGAGGAAAACTGCACAGGAGAGTTTGCTTTTGTAGACCCAATTAAATATAAGGAACTTGAGGAACTGCTCCACACATTTAAAAACACATCTCCTTGAAGTGACGGACTAAATATAGAGCTATTTAAATATATGCCTCAGGATATTAATTCCTGTTGGAATATCTGTAAAATCCTAGATGAATGGAAGAAGGCAACAATCCATCTCATACATCTTATCAATTAACAATACATCATACTGGAGAGAGGAAATCTCAGTGACTAATAATCACAGAGGCATCAGTGTCCTGAATACTGCATACAAGATCTATGCAAAAATCATTACAAGAAGGCTAAATAATATAAGCGATAGGCTTTTGTCAGAAACACAAAATGGATTCCGTAAAGGGCGCTCATGCTCAGATTGTACATTTGCTCTTCAACAACTAATAGAAAAAGGCTAGTACAATCTGCCTACATACATCCTTTTTATATTTAAAAAGTTTTTGATGGAGTCTCTAGAATAAAATTATGGTATGTTATGCGATTAAACAGATACCCAATTCACACGATAAATATAAGAGCTGAAGCATATATTCATAAACTACAATATGTACGAACAAGGAAACAACAGAACACTTGATTGAAGTCGTAAATCAAGGTGTTAAACAGGAATGTCTGTTGTCTAGTACTCTTTTTAATATATTGTTACGATTCTAAGTGGTGAATTAAAACGCAAGTATTATTTTAACAAAAACGTTTATTTAACATAACGTTTACTTAACATAAACGTTTCTGAACACAATCACTTAAAACACTTGATTTATGTTTTACACGTCACGCTTCTCTCGATTACTTACTTACTTTCTTGATTATTTATTTACATTGTTCACTTCTCTTACACTGTCACGCAGTCCTAAGTACTGACCACAGTTTGATGCACTGGCGACAGTCCACTCCACTGACCACAGTTCACGACGCCGGCCACAGTCCACTGCACTGACCACAGATCACGTCACTGAGCACAATCACTGCACTGCTATTCACGGCGATGCACACACTTCACAGCTCAGCTTCCATATCAGATTTAAGACTGACTCGCGGTTGCCGGCCGCCGCGTATTTATACTCGGCGGGTGCCGTCCAGAACTTTCCGGACCCCGCGAACACTCTGGGACAATCTAGTGCAAGGGCCGCCGGCAAATGACGCAACCCGCGCATACGGGCAGGTCGTGGTGGCGCCGGCAGATGACGCAATCCGCGCATATAGGTAGTTCGTGGTGGTGCCGGCAGGTGACGCAATATTCGGTACAATATACATCGACCAAGCCATAAGAGTGGAAAGAAAATATAATGTACAATATTAAAGTGAATAACACAATTTTATTTGCAAATGATCAGATAATTTTTAACACCTCTAACGATAATCTCCAATTAGCTGCCCATCAACTTCATAGAATAGGCAAAATCTATAAATTACAAATTTCATCAAGGACACGAATGCCATGACATTCCAGGGTAAAAATCATTTAAGGTGTAAAATAGTAATTAATACGAAAGACCCTCAGACAGAAAGCACGTAGACACTAATGAAATTTTATAAAACAATGGCAGTACCAATGATAACCAATGGATGTGAAAATTGGGCCCTCGATATAACAGATAAGAGAAAAAAAGAAGTCGCGGAAATGAGATTTCTCAGACCTTTGGCGGGCTATTCAATACTGGACCATAAAAGGAACTCGGACATCAGAGATGAATTTTAGATCTTCAATCTACCTGAAAAATAGATATACTGAGAAAGAATTGGCATGATCATTTAATCCGGATTAATGCCGGAAGATCGAATGCGAAAAATCCTCCACAACTTCAACCCGTCTGGGAGGAGGAGTTGGGGTGGACCAATAAGGCGATGGAAGGATATTCTTGAAGACGGAACAGGCCAATAGGCTCAACCCATGATGATGATCATCATCATCATCCTCTCTGTATGAGAAATTATTCTTCGGAAGGGTTAAAACTATTTATCTGGAGATAAAGTATGTTTAGGATATCACAAATTCTATCATTTCTATTGTTGATTAAAGAAAAACATTATCATGTAAAATTGTGTCAACAAAACTTGCTCCAATAAAAAATTAAGAAGTGCTAGTTCACACACATTTCAAATGCTAGAGAACGAAAAGTTATTATTTTATCAATCGTGCATCTACTTCATGCAATATATTAGCCATTAACCATAAGGTTAATACCTTACCTGAAACCACGCCTGGTTATGCATCAAATTAAACATTTTTCCGAATAGATTCAGCATGACAGTTCAGATGCAACGCATAGTGCATTCTGTAAATGCATAATATAAATAAATAGTTAATTCCACGTTTTTGTTAATAAAGATGGAATTTTTGTCATGATAAAACTTTTTGAAATGTACGAAACATCGTTGAAATGTATATCATACCTATTATCCCTTTCTGTTATTGTCATCCTCTTCTCCAGAATGGTCTTCCAAATTTATTACGATTTCATCTACTTGTGGAACATCTTGTATTTCCATCCTCAAATATTATTTTATTCTTCTGCGTGCTACACATAATTGTTCCACTTTTATGGAGTCACTTATAAGGACCTGTGTTAAAAAGGAAAATTAAATGATATCTGATTCCATATTACAATTAAAATTACTGAGATAAATATTGAAAATAATAAATATAATAAGCAATAACAATAACAACAATAATAACAATAATGATTGAAATAATAGAATTGTTGGAGACCATGCGACGCGCCATCCATAGACAGGAATGTAAGCACAGATATAAAGGAAAGCATCAGTCGCCTTGAGGAGAGTGTCGATATTATACGAGAGAGCAGACGGCGAGGGACCGTGCCGATGCATATCACTAAAGACCGGATTTTCGTGCAGTAAAACTCTCTAAAACGTGCAGTAAAAACTCCAAAACGTCCAAACACATGCAATAAAAATTTCAAAACTGCAAAATGATGTTATGTAGCCTAAAAACTACAGTTAATTCATATATAAACTTATTTTACACTTCGTATTAGAATTGAAGAATTAGAATTAGAATATAAAATATGAATTAGACATTTTATTACAATAAAATTAAGTTTGTACATGTTATTTAAACAAATCCTACTTTATATTTTAAATATTATTTACAAGGAACATTAAATTAGCATTAAAAATATAAAAAAAAATACAAAACTGAAAAATACAAAAATACCTTCAATAACCAGTAGTACTTAATTAAGTTATACAAAAAATCTTAAATGTCTACGTTATAATTTACAATTATGTACATTTCCCAATTCTTTTCTGTGAAATTATACCTTCTATCATCTAATATATGTTTCAAGTAAGAAAAACTTCTCTCTACATTTACACTTGTCACAGGGCAATACTTGTAAGAGCTTAAAATGTTGTGTGCAATGTCTAAATTGACATATTTCCCATTTAATGCCTCGTTATAATTTAATAATATGTTATAACCCGGATTTTTTCCCAATACTGCCTTCAATTTTTCAAAAATTACCTTACCTTTTTCATTATTAAAATTTTTCAAACTACTTTCCAAATTTTCAACAATACCTATCTGGGCAGTTAAAGTGAGATTTTTTTCTTCCAGATTTTTTATTGCTACTGGAATTTGAGAAAAATGAGTTCTGATAAATGCCAATTCTCATTTTATCGAATATTCTTTTAAAATTTGTTTTACCTTTGTGACTGATACAGCATCTTCTTCAAAACATCCAATCAATTCCTTGTACTTTGTGAAATGTTCACAGTAAAACAGCTGCTTCTAACCACGTTCCCCATCTGGTTATGACCACTTCTGGAGGTAATAAACCGTCCATTGTATTTCGGTACAATGTCACACGGTGAGGAGCTTTTAAAAATATTTTTCCCCGTTGCTAACGAGTTTGTTGACATTAGGAAATATTTCTCGAAACTTTTCGGCTACTCGGTTGAGGCCGTGTGCAATGCACGTAACCTGTACCATGTTTAGATAGAAAACTTTAGAAGCGTTTCCAGGTTTAAGCATGTAAGGTGCTCCATCCGTCACAAAAAGTAAAATCTTATCTTGGAAGCTATTTTCAGCAAAAAAAAAAAAAAAAAAGGCACTTAAACTGTCATTCACAAAGCGTGAGACAGTTTCAAAATTTGTTTTTGCAAGCTCTTTACATGAAATTAAATAAGGTTTTGGGTAGATTTCTGGATGCAGGATACCAATAATTAAACTACAAATATATGTTCCCCTGGCGTCGGTAGTCTCATCGACTTCAACATATACAAAATTATCTGATATTTTATTTCTAATTTTAGACATTGTTGAATCAAAACAAAAAGGAAGATAATTTTTCCTTTCGTTTATACTCTGGTTTGGGATTTTATGTTCAGTATATTTTTCCAAAAAATCCTTAAACGGAGTTGATTGTACCTTGAAAAAAGGAATATTTGAACCAACCCATGCGTGACATAAATCTTGGTTAAACTTGTTTATGGAGTCTCCGCGTTTCTCTGTCAGCAACGACAGCACCATACTAGGTTTACTTTTCGTAATCTCAATGGCCTTCTTATGACTGCCTATAAAATTAAAGAAGTCTTAAGGTTGGTAGAGAGAAATCTCATTTCCATCAATGTATAATATGTAAAAGGAAAATAATTTAACTTACTTGTACTGTGCATCAATTTGTGATTTCCTCTTCGCTCCGATACTCTTGTCACAATTTGTCCGTCGGTTTTCAGATCTGGGTAATTTTGTATCCATGATTTAATTTTAGTACTTGAACTACTCTTCACCTTCGGCATGTTCACTGTCTATGTGTGGAGCCTCACTCTGTTGTACGTGTGCACGCAACTACGAGAGGTCAAAAACTGCGTTCATTCTCTCCCTCGTATCTGCAGGGCAACATCCGTTCCGAGAATTTCGATGAATTTGACACGCAGTGCAGCTTGTCACAAAGCTTCGCGCCAAGTCGTAAGGTCAAATGTGAGTCGCGCATGCAGTCTCGTGCTGCTTAGTTCAGCGAATACCGACAAAACGCCTACTACTCGTGCAACTTTTCTTGGACGATAGATTGAATGAATGCGGGCGGAGTGGGGGTATTAGTTACAAAGTCGGCCACTAGAGTATTTACAGTAATGGCAACCACTGGAAAACCAAAGTCAAACCTGCTACATGTGCGGTCGGGTCATCGTTCCCGATAGGCAACAGCAGGGACAGTAGATAGGAGTTTTAGGTGTCTCCCTTGAAGGTCCTGGACCTGCCTCAGACATGTTTTTAGAGCATGGTAATAAAGCTGAACAGAAGTTCTCGACTATGAAAGCAACTAGCCCTGACTTGCTTCTGTTTCGCGCCAACGAAGTTTTAATGTTTGGGATGTTGTCGTCAGTGCTTGCTGCGAGCTTTCGCCTTCAACTGTTTATTGCTCAAGGGAGGGGGAAGCAAGGTCATCGTTCAAGAAACGTTGCGCGAGTAGTACATGATCTGATTGGGAAAATAGACCCTGAACATAGCGTTGGTTGAGCGACCGCAACCAAGAGCTGCGAACGGTGTTCGTGCGAACACCGTGTATCCTCACTTCGAACTGCAATTCCTCAAAAATTTCAATTAGACAATAGGTATCATGAAAGGTAAAAGACGCTCAGTTTATCGAGAAACAAAATGTAATGTTGATTCATATGATACGGCGCTCGGATTTGAGAGACTACCTGAACTGTCTCGTTGTCATATTTTTTTTCATTAAATGAAACCTTTAAATAAGGTAAAATAAAAAAGTTGATAATATAAGAACAATATTTTTTGCAAGAAAACTATGAATCTTGCAAATTTGTCCGGTAAAAAAACTCAAAACGTGCAATTTTCAGGTAGCATAACCCGAAACGCGCAATTTCGTGCAGTAACCCCCCAAACGTGCAATTTCGTGCAAAATAAAACATGTACTAAAATAACGTCAGTTTCATGATTCAAATTTCTGTCAAGGTTTCATCCGATTTGAAGTTTGCAAACAAAAGACGCAATAACACGGGAATCCGGTCTTTACTCATCACTATTTTAATTAAGAAAAATTACACTTGTCAATTTGAAAAGATAAGAGTTAGAAAAGAAACATTAATTTTACCTGTAATACTTTTCCCACTCCTATTATCAAACAAGTGTGCATAACATGGACTGCTTCCATTGATTCCTTCCTAATCCGCAAAATAAAATTACAATCGACTTTTGAAGGAAATTGAAAGCTCATTATCCTTAACTGCATGAAATACTAAGCATAGGCACAGTTGTGGTTGGGCATCCATAATTTTCTAATTATTAATATATAGTACACAGGAAAATTAATAATGACTATAATAAAATTAGTAAATTGAAACTTGGTAACTTTTACTACTAAAACTATTACAACTAACTTCACTATGATTACTGATGAAAAAAAATGGAAAATAATAAAAAAAATCAAAAATGCCTAGCACAAAATGATTAAATACAGATTTACAAAATACAGCAAACTGATGAAGGCAAATCTCATAAAAAAAAATAACAAATTGGCACAGCACACTTCATATGAATGGCTTTTAATGTTGGCAGAATCTATGGAAGTAGTCAGTTTTTGTTGCAAACTTAAATTGAAAAAATGTCACTGCTACGTAAACATAATACATGGAGTGTCAATGTGTGAAGGTTGGTAGCAGCTTTTGTCAACACAAATCGAAACAAAACACCCTCAACAAAAATTGTACTTATGGAATAAGGGTTTGAGTTATAGTTAATGTTAGTAAGTAATGGGCCCAAGTCATCTAGAAACTAATCAAACAGAATCTTTAAATAAACTAAAAAAAAGTTTCTTGTCACTGAATCAATTACAATTAAATATTGACAAAATTGTGTTAATCAACTGTAAACTTATTCATAATCACCCTCAACAAAACATTTAAGTGGAAGTTGATACCAAGGTTGCGATTCAAACAGATTGTCATAAATTTTTAGGTATATTCATTGATCAAAATCTAACTTACAATATATACATATTCTCTGTAAAAAATATATTCTTCTTAAGACACTTGCCCTGATTCCATATCTTGAAACTAGAGCTCTTCTAAAAATCTACTACCTATGTTATAATCCGCTCATAATCCACAATACAGTATGCTATAGAAATACAGGGAGGTTCAACACAAATAATATCAAGAGGTTAATGGGCTTTGCAAAGAAGTATCTCAGAAGAATACTTAAAATTAAACAAGAAAGGTTTGTAAAGACTTTTACTTTAAATATTAAATACTGTCCATTTTAGCACTCTACGCTAACAAATCATTACTATTATTAAGAAACAAACATTATCCATGTTTGGTTAGTAGTATAGATGTACATAACTATTATTCTTGAGGAACATTGGGACTATCACAGGGTAAACACTAGCAAGTCTTCAACTAACAAAGATCCTTTCTGCATTTCTTTTTAATAATCTGCCAATTACCATAAAATCAGAAGATAACAAATACTTCAAAATGTAGCTTAAATGGCACCGAATTTGTGTGTGTCCATACAAGATATCTGAATTGCTTTAATACTCATTTCTGTAGTTATTAACCATGTAGGCTACCACTGCAAGAGAGACGATTCATTGTACCTTTCATTCATTTCAATGAGGCATTGTACTATTAGTAATGTGGTAAATAATGTAATTATATTTATATCACAGGGTATACATTAGCAAGTTCTCTACTATCAAAGATACAAATTACATTACAGCATAAATTTTAAGTAAGCTCCCAGCTAATACAAAAAGAGCTGGTAACGTCCTTCAAAACATTTCTTAAGAGCCACCTTGTTGCTGTACATCCATATCAACTGAATGAGTTGCTGTAATATATAAGCAATAGCTGTTGGCATTTAATTTACTTGGTACCACTGCCTCTTATTTAATTGTAATATATAATTGTCACTGTTCACATAATCAAAATTTTGTATCAGTTTCTCTGAAGAGGTCAAATATAATTCGGCAAAACTTCAGAAAAAGAAAATAATTGATGAAGTCCATCTGAATGCTGAATGTTCAAAACTTGATCCACAGGATCATTTTAATCCCTCCTGTATGTAAATTCAGCAATTCAATCAGCAGCTACAAATGTTTTAAGTTGTTTTCATTTTAGACTGAGCATTGTCATGTATAAAAATACCCTTAAATATTTTTATACTTTGTGATATGTTCTGTTGTCTTCATTTTCTCTCTACCTGTTTATTTCCACTTCCACTTCTGATTGTTCCTGCTTTTGTTTTTTTAAACTTACTTTCATTGTTGTCTTTTTCAAATTATAACAACTATTTTTACAGTAATCTGCTCCCTCTCAGTTCATACTTGCCTCCTTGAAGCAGGGGCATCTATAATGAGAATGTTTTTTCCCTATTTGTGATTTGGATTTATTTTCCTATTTTTTTATATTCATTTTTCTCCAATTTTTTCCATAATTTCATCTCGGATTACTGTGTATTTTGATTTTTAATACTTTCATTCTAAACACTATCATCAAAATTTTTGTTTCATTTTCAGACATAAGTATATTAAATTTTGTTCACACCTGAGAATCCGTATAAATATTATGCAAAACATTGTGTTCCAGTATTATATGGAAAATAAAACTTTTTTTTTTTTTAACTTGTATATTGATTGTCAAAAACAAAAGAAGGATACATAAGTGTTAAATTATTAAATTCATTTTAGATTGCATAGTCTGGAACAGTATACAAGCAATAATGTAGGAGAAAAAGTACATTTTTAAATATAAACAATGAATTTAGATTTCTCTTATTTTCTGGTAAAATATTACACAGTTTTGTTCATAAATTCATTACGTTTTGAGAAAGAAATCACTATTAAATTATTTTTAAAATTGAAATATATCTAATATAATAGAAAATATATATAAAATAATACAAAGTGACAAAATATTATTGTGAGAAATTTTTCTTTAAAACTTGATTGCTTTTATTCATTATAAAAAGGTTATGCACCAAACACATTCAAAATACAACCAGGCAAAACAAACATTTAAAAGAATGCTTCAATATTATTCTGTTATTTGGTTTAAAGCTTTATTAACATGGAAAATCATGATTGTGAATAAAGTATCCCCATCTCGATCAGGTTTTTCATCCAGTTTCCCTGATCCACTGAGCAAATGCTGAGATGGCCCCTTGTTTTGCTTCTGGACATAAATGTAACTTCATTTCCTGTGCATGTCTTCTAGAATTCAGTGGGAAATACAATTATTCAAATTATCGTTTCCATGTTGTCGGCTATAAAGCCAAAATTTATTGCTTATTTATCCTTGAAAATAAATTTTATTACATGGGAGTTTTTTTTTTTTTTTCTCCTTTCAAAATTCAAAATTTATTGCTTATTTATTTTTGAAAATAGATTTTACTAATGGGAGTTTTTGTTTTTTTTCTCCCTTTCAAAATTCAAAATTTATTGCTTATTTATTTTTGAAAATAGATTTTACTAGATGGGAGTTTTTGTTTTTTTTTTCTCCCTTTCAAAAATTCAAAATTTAAGTAGTATATGACTTAGTGTAGGGATCACAGAATTTTGAAAATGTGCACACAATTCACTTTTCACAAAAATTAGTCATAGAGTTTTGTCAATTAAGTCATAACATTTTTTTTTATTGTATTCATATACATCACTGCATATGAAAAATTTTCTGAAATGTTGACAAACAAGTCAATAGTTGGTACTATATTGACTATTCCAAGCCCCATGAATCAGGTATTTCAAAACCTATCTCATAAATAGTGTCTATATTGTAGTGAGCTTTTAACAACCAAAAGAAATGCAACTATCAGTTATTAACCGATTCTCAAAAACTATCACCTGGAGCAGAGTGCCGTAGGGGCCTTGTATGTACACCACATTCAAACTAGGGCACTATAAACTCGTGTCACATGCAGAAACAAATCTGGCGCCTTCGCGCTCCTAATGTAGTTCACCAGTGTGCCGTTAGCACTGTCATCGGAGCCGATGTCTGACGCCTAGTGTATCCATGCAACACCACGGTTCTTTATAAGGATCACAGGTTCACGCATCACCCACAAAAATTGACTAAATAGAGTATTCACTTCGTTATTACAATCTCATTAATGACCATAGATTAACACCAAGGTGTCCAGCTTCTAAGTTCTTGCAAATACGTCCAGAGCGCTTTACTGTCGTGCGATGGTAGCGCTCCCGGTGGCTTACTACCCGCGAAAACCCGCCGGATTCGAATTTCGGAGATACCCGCCAAATACGATTTACTGAAAGGAGTTGGGGATATTTGAAAGAAAGTTAATGGCAATGAGGATTGTTAAAATTTAAATTTAACTAATTGGTTTACAATCTTTAAAAACGTTTTGTATTAGAAAACAAAGTTAATGGTGAAAAAAACTAATTAAACTAAACTTTAAGTCAAAAACTAATTAAAACAATCCATTAATTTTTTTTTATGTAAGATTACCAAAGAAATTTTTGTTGTCAGCATTTGTCTATTCCACATTTAAATGTCCAGGACCTGGATTACGACAAAAGGAAAAAACAGTGATTTATAAAGTTTGTTATATATTTAAAACTGCAATCATACACTTCAATACACATTCTCTATAAAATACACAATTACAATCACACTGTTTACTATCACTAAAAACAACTCAAATTTCCAGATACAACACAGCCACTGCAAGGCGACTCACTGGTTAGGAGTAATATTTGGGAGTTCACTCTCAAGGATATGCTCTCACTACTAGTTCAATGACAGACAAAAGAAATTACTTAAATGGATGATTTTTTTTTTTTTTTTTTTTTTTTTTTGTTTTGTTTTTCGAGGGAACTGTGGAAATCATAAGACACCCAGGAGGGACTGCACTCCTGGGTAGTGCGGGACTCTCGCCCAACTAAAACCACAAAACCCTTTGCCAATACTCGAAACCAGAAAACTCATAACAGACACCCATACAGAAACTTGTTGCACATTAATACAACTTCCTGACACTTGAATGGACCGCAACATTACTCCTCCATTCCAAGTGATCGCAGTTTTTAATTAAGCCTAACATACACTGTATTTAAGTACCCTTTGTATGACCATGAATTCTGGCATTCTCAGAGCAAAAGTTGTTAATTAAGAACCACATTCACAATATCGTAACCTTTGCCCCTTGTCATCATGATTTCCGGCTATCTCACAGCAAAAGGTTTTAATGAAGCACCACATACATCATATATTAATACCCTCTAAAGGACCATGAATTCTGCCTATCTCATAGCAAAAGTTTTTAATTAAGCACCACATTCACTGTATTCACCGAAAATGTTCTCCAAGTGATAAATAACACAAACATGAAACACTGTATTTATTATGTACTCTTCATCTAACCTGCGAAAAAACTGAATGATGTTAGTGAAACACACATCTTAATATTTTAATCCTAGAGACTAAACAATTTTCGACATTACTATTAAGAAATTTTTTACTCTAAAGGAATATTTTGGTCATTTTTTGAAGCTTTTATTTTATTAGACAAAGTATTACATGAAGAAAGAGGAGAACAGACGGGAAAACAGTTAGTATGCAATCACATCCTGGTCCATAGCAAATTTATTTATTTATTTATTTTACGTCAAAATAACAGTTAAAAACTGCAGTTAAAAACTGAGTGCTATGGGGATTGTGTGCACATTTTCAAAATTCTGTGATCCCTACACTAAGTCATATACTACTTAAATTTTGAATTTTGAAAGGGAGAAAAAAAACTCCCATGTAGTAAAATCTACTTTCAAGGATAAATAAGCAATAAATATTGAATTTTGAAAGGGAGAAAAAAAAACAACAAAAAACCTCCCATGTAATAAATCTATTTTCAAGGATAAATAAGCAATAAATTTTGGCTCTTATTACTTCCTGCCGCGACAACATGGAAACGATAATTTGAATAATTGTATTTCCCACTGAATTCTAGAAGACGTGCACAGAAAATGAAGTTACATTTATGTCCAGAAGAAAACAAGGGGCCATCTCAGCATTTGTTCAATGGTTGAACCGGAGGCTGCAGGTTGTTTATACCATGTATAGTCAAAATGGTAAATAATGCATTATGTATCATTGTTAAAATTAATGTTACTTTCCTTGTGATGCTCAGTATAGTCTCTAATTGTATAGAAACAGTTATGCAGCAGAAACGATTTCACTTGGGATTTAAACTTTTCTATTGAATTTAATCGTTTAATGTCATCTGGCAAAGAGTTGTAAAATAATGTACATGTATTGTATGAGAATTTTTTGTAATGAGCTGTTGATACTGTCACCGGATGAATATGATTTCTACGTCGAGTGTTATAGTAATAGACTTCGGCATTTTCTGAAAATATATTCCCGCCCTTGAGCAAGTCATTTTTTACAAAAATCACTGATTCGTAAATAAAAATACACGGTAATGGTAGAATTCCTAGATTAATGAAGACAGGCTTACATTAATCACGTGGGTGGGATTTGGTTATTATTCGTACAATTCGTTTTTGTATTCTAAAAGTCTGGGCGCTATAAGATGTATTTCCCCAGAATATTATGCCATATCTCAGGCGGGAATGGACATTCGCGAAGTATACACAACGAGCAGTATGAAAGCTGACTGAATTTGCAAGAATTCTGAACGTGTAGCATAATGAACTTAATTTTGTGTTCAATTCATTTAAATGGACGTTCCATTTAAGGTTTCACTGAATTGAGAGACCTAAAAATTTTGTTGCCTTAACATCAGTCAATGATACACTGTTCATTTTCAATGGAGCATAGAATTGTTTATTTGAAATGGAAATCTGCATTAAAACCGTTTTCTTTTCGTTTACTATTAATTTGTTATTTCGGAACCAATTTGAAACATCTGATATTGCACTATTTACTGTTTCTTTATTGCAAAGGATGTTCGTATCATCCGCAAAGAGAACCGTTCTTCCGTTTCGAATCGTCGAGGGCATATCGTTTACGTAAAGTAGGAACAGAATAGGGCCTAAAATCGATCCTTGAGGAACTCCACATGCAACGGGCAAAGAGTCGGAAAGGTGCGTACGTAATGTTCCATCATTCCAGTAAGGTATTTCAACTCTCTGATATCGTTGTTTAAGGTACGAACATAACCAATCTTGAGCAATACCACGAATTCCATATGAAGGTAATTTGGAAAGCAAAATGTCATGATCAATGACGTCAAAAGCTTTTGAGAGATCTAAAAATAATCCAATAGGTGCCTCGTTTTGATCCAATGATGAGGCGACATCTTTAAGAAAAGAAAATATAGCTGTTTCCGTTGATTTTGATTTTCTAAATCCATGTTGGCAATCTGAAAGCGCGTCGTGTTTAGTGAGAAAGGTTTCCATTCGTACGTAAAAAAGTCTCTCTAATATTTTTGAAAAACTGATAGAAGAGAAATGGGCCGATAATTTTGAATTTCATTTTTGTTGCCTTTTTTGAAAAGCGGCTTAATTTTAGTTGTTTTGAAAATATCTGGAAACGTTCTAGTGCATAAAGATGCATTAAATATGTGAGTTAACGGGTGTATAATGGCATACGCACAAGTCTTTAACAAAGAATCCGGGAATTCATCTAAACTGGACGAATATTTATTTTTTAGTTTACCGATTATTTTGAGAATTTCATAGGAAGAAGTTTCGGAAACGAACATTGTGTCAAAAATTTTGGGTGAACTGTCTGTTTTTGAATTTTTGAGCCTGAAGACCCTTAGTGAAATCGGCAGCAATTCTCGAAAAGTATTGGTTAAAGAAACTCAGAAATAGAAAAGAAACTCAGTCTAATAGATCCATGTAGTCACATAAGCTTAGCACAAAGTACGCTTTGTAACCGAAATACCATGTTTCAAGCCATAACCAATTTTACTTTGTTTACAGAGATAATAGCAACAAAATTAAAATATTCACCTCCACTCTTAACTTAATACACACACACACACACACACACACACACCAAACAAATTTGACAAAAGCAAGTTGCATGCTATCACACCATGGTTCATTGCGAATAGAAAATAAACTCAGCCTAATAGATCAATGTAGACACATGGAGAAAGACAATGGTTTGTCGACACGACAACCGTAAAAATTGTTACACCACAGTAAAGACCACGTTTAGTGGCCATGATAGAACATGAACGGCGCAAGAACTCGCTGTGCATACGATGGTAACAATCAGCGGACTAAAGGCAAATACAAGCCGGCGGAACCCAAGGTGGGCTCGTAACCAAACACATAGCGCAGCACCATCGGGGCAAGAAACGTATTCTTAAGGAAAGACAGGGAGCTGGGTATTCTATTATTCATCCATGGTATGACTTTTCTCTACTTCACTTTTTATAATTTCCATAGCAGCATTCCTTTGACGAACTGAGGGTACATCGTTGTTCATGTTTTTGATACAACACCTCGCCCAGACCCCATAAGGACCATTGGATACCACGTGACTTCGCTTCAGTATTCTGATTGGGTGCTTTCACCGGATCACGTTCACACTTCGCTTGTCGCGGCACTATAGAACGATTTTCCTAAGGATGAGCCAAAGTGACAGCTAGTGCTGGCAACATAACTGAAGGTTCTGTGGTCGCTGTACCTTTCAGCCCATTACACTGCCTTCCTGCGTTCGTTCGTTTGCTGTTGGCTAACGTGTAAATGGCGTCGACGCTTCCTTTTGATTGATTGATTTTTTCGTGTTTCCGGGCGCGTCAACTGCTTTGGTCATTAGTCCCATTAGTGTAGTGCATGTTTTTTCTCGGGAGATGGCGGTGATCTTCCCCCGCTGGATGGTGAGATCCGGCACAGACCTACCGTCGGCTAGTGGGGTTTCCCCCTAACCAGGACACTCCCACTAGCGGGGCACCGCCCCAGCCGGGACAAGCTCCAAGCTCCCAACCGGTCTCCCGTAATATGTGGTAGTGTGCTGCATGTTAGTGTAAGTGTATGTGTGAGAGGAGAGGAGAGGACAAGGAAGAGGAAGGACAGATCGCGCGCGGTCCGTGGCCCGTTTGGTAAGGTACTGCTCCGGCATTCGCCTGGCGTTGATCGAAGAAACCACGGAAAACTACCGATCAGAGCAGCCGGCCGCTAGAATTCTCCTCCAGGCAGCGACTGAATTTGACCTAGCTGAAATCCTGCCGCCATCAGGACTCGAACCTAGGACCTCCCGGACAGAAGCGCTGCAGTGCCATCAGTTGATGCACTGAGCTACCGCTACCAGTACTTCCTTTTGTCCGGTCCGACAAAAATATAGTGCGCCACGAGAAATAATTGAATTTAAGAAGTGCAGTGTTATGTGCTCTTCTGTAAGAATTCATTTTTTCTATAAACATTACATTACATTTACTTTTCGTGTGATAAATATTATGTTTATTTTAAAACCAAACATATTTCCGGTTTAAAATATTTTTTCTTTCTATTTACATTCGTGGCAGTTTTCTTTTACTGATTGTGAGAGCATGTCAAGAGATTTTCCACATACGTAATTAAATTTAAATATTTCCCGGACTCGCGTACGTGCATATACCTCGAGCGAAACTCTTAGACTTCTGCATAGGGATGTTTTCACATGGGCCTAAACACTCTACGAGTAGGCGTGGCTGAACAGTTGTCGTGGCAGAAGGATATTTCTCTGAATTACATGTGATGTTCACTTGTTACGCGAACTGTCACTTTCGCTTATCCCTCTATATCAGACTATCGCGTCACCCAACTCCGGGACGAAGTCTCCGTCGCGCTGTCAGTAAAACAGTGCCCCCGATTCGATATTCCGAAACGTAAGTTTTGCATCTGATGAGGATCGTGAAGGTCGACTTAAAAGCAGTGTAAACATGTGTTTTATATCTCGGGTTTGAGCAGTGCTTCAGTTCTTGAGCCCATGCATTCTGGTGTTAATTATTTAAATTAAGAAGCTCTGTCCGGATTAGCCTGTTATGTAAATTGAAACAACGGTGGAATCAGCAAAACTAGAGTTTCGTCAACGATTCACTGCTAATATTTATTCGACATACCAGTTGCTATGAGGGTGTAAGGAAAAATGCACTATTTTGTTTTCCTTGGGTCTTATTTAACGAGGAAAATGTGTCGACGAAGACCTGTTAGGCCCGCAACAGACAACACCGAGAAATGCGTTGCGAGAAATGTGCGACGTGAAATGTGGAAAAGCGAAACAAGGAACACTTACCGACACTCACACACTAGAAAGAGTTTCCTCGTTCGCCCTTGCGGAGGCGAAAGAGTTCCTCGCTCGAGTCGGTCAGCAAGCGAGTTTTCTCGGACAGTTTTCTACTCCATTATTTTATATGACATTTAGCCCTTCGTAACAGCAGGAAAACACTAAACGGTGTGTACAACTGAGTGAGGTTATAATATTAGCTGTAAACGACATGATAAAAAAACAGTTTTTTAATTGTTTACTTGTATTTTCTCATTAAACGGGAATGAAAAAGAAAAAACGTGTGTGAAAGATATTCTTACTTGAATGAAACCCGTTCATAATGAGCAATATAAAAATGAAAATGTGAAGCAAGTAACTTGATGGGATATTTTGAAATAATTTAATTAATTCACTATTTTCTTAATTCATATTTATTATTTATGAATGAATTTATTAATTGTGATTTTTATTCGGAATTGGTTGATCGTTCACAATTTATTCATAATTCAACCAATAAATACAATAAAACAGATGGCGGGGGAATGACAGATGTCAAGAAAAAATGCAGAGATTGCACTCCTCGCTTAAAAGTCACTTACGTTCCAGTGTTTTACATTAAATAATTATTATTGCTATTTATCCTTGAAAATAGATTTTATTACATGGGAGTTTTTTTGTTTTTTTTTCTCCCTTTCAAAATTCAAAATTTATTGCTTGTTTATCCTTGAAAATAGATTTTATTACATGGGAGTTTTTTTCTCCCTTTCAAAATTCAAAATTGAAGTAGTATATGACTTAGTGTAGGGATCACAGAATTTTGAAAATGTGCACACAATTCACTTTTCCCCATAGCACGTCATACGCAGTTTTAACTGTTTTTTTGACGTAAAATTAAATAAAATAAATAAAATAAAAATTTGTATGCAATGCGGTAATGTATTTCTCTTTAGGCAATTCGAACTAGTTAAACAGATGGTTTACGATTATGGCAACAAAACAAGGATTTCACGGGTTAAAGTTACACAAGAGTATTTAATAAAACAAGAAATGAGACTCGCAGGTGATCTCATAGCTAACTGCTGTCCCACTGTCCGCTTATAGCTCTTAAAGGCATTTCAAGACATCGAATAACCTAATTTTAGTGTGTGGACGCAGCCTCGCCGGCCTCTTTCCACCTTTCTCGTCGCACATTTCTGGCAACGCAATGTCAGAAATTACATTAAATTTAATGTACGACTGTAAATTAATATTAATGTACCTTGCACATTAAAGGGTGATTAATGTACTTGTACATTAAATTTAATGTAAATTAAAAATTTAATGTACATCAGTACATAGAACTTAGTACTTTTACATGAAAGAGAGATTAATATAATTCGTCATTAAATTTAATGTTTAAATTAAAATTCACCCATATCTAATATATAATTACGGAACACATGGAACAAAGATACTGTTTAAAAACTTAAAAATATTTTCTTCTACTATTTAAACTAACGTGTAATAAATTTAAAATATACTTTTTGTTTGAGCTTTATATTTTACTTTGTACAATAATTTATCGTTTTTCTACTAAACCATTTAGTTTAATATTGTATTTGAAAGTACAATATTCATTCGCAGTCGTGCTGCGAATTTGCAACGTTTGCCAGCTGTCGGCTCTTGTCTGGGGTTATTCTGGGTGCGAGGGGCTTGGGAGCTTAGGAAATTCCGAACGCTTCCTGTCCCTTGCAGGGAAGACAAAGGGTGACGGGTTTCGCATCCTGCCTATTTCAGGTACTCAATGTTTCACATTCTTTCGTATTCTGAAGCGTTGCAGTCGTGTTCTTTCTTGGTAATTCTTTCTAATAGTAGTACTTTATAAAACGTATATAAAATTTTTAAAAAATCATAACTTTGATATGAAAACGTGTGAAACGTATAAATGTTATTCCTCACTTCCTGTTCGCCACCTCCGCGGGAAGGAGGGCACTAACCCCTCCGCCGGCCCGGCCACGAGGTCTCTTGGGCTCGGGCGAAGGAAGCGGAGCTCCTCCACTTTTGGAGGAATCTGGCGCAGCCCAACGACTCCCCAACTGTTCGGGAGCGGGCGCGCGAAATCGAAGCGCGCACTCCGCCTCCGACTTCCGCATCGACGCAGAAGCGGCAACGCGGCCCCGCCGCACCGGCCGAGGCAACGCCTGGAGTAGGCGCCTCGCCCTGCGAGCGGCTTATGGAGGGAACCACCCCTCCCACTCAGCAGAACGACCCGGCCGCACCCGGGACCGAGGGTGCGGGCTCGCCTCCGGTGCGCTCGCCTCCGGAAAAGCGACCGCGCACGGAGGACTTTGCACCGCCCCCCAGTGCCGACGCGGCGCCCGCCAGCGGCCACGAGGTACAACACGACCCCAGCCCTTCTGAAGCCCCGCTCGAGGATCCCCGAGGGCAGAGGAGGGGGAAGAAGAAGAAGAAGAAGAGCCTAGCCGCCCAGGAAGCAGCCGCCCGCAACGCCGCGACCGCCGCCATGGCAGAGGCGGCGAACGGGAGCTCCGGCAGGGAAGGTAAGGCGCCCACGGGCTCCGAAGCGCGTCGGTCTCCCACTCCACTCCCCGAAACCGATCCTCCTCTCGGTGAGCAATCGGCTGCCTGGCAGCCGACTCGTGCGCCAGCGCGCCAGCCCTCTGCGAATGGCGAGGCGGCGCCTCCGCGTGGACCCGCCCGCGGAACCTGAACCGGCGGTCGCCTCACGACCGGCGAGACGACCCTACCGCATCCGGTTGCAAATACATCCAGACGCGGTCAAGAGCACGCAAAATCAATTGGAGGCCACTGGGAAGTTGGCCACAATCGAGTCGCGTCACAACCCGAAAGGGTAAAGTTGGCTACAGATTTTGACCTCCTCCCCAATTGCGTATCGAGCTGAAAAATATGCAAGACTGCATAAAATCTTTTGTTGGGCACCACCCCACCTCCACTGGTGAACGTACACATCGCGTGTACTTTAAACAGGTTCCGCGCGCATCACTGCTGACGAGGTGCGCGAGGAGCTTGTAGGCGCAGGCCTCCACCCGTTGGGCGTCCATCAACATGTGCGCCGCCAACTCTCCGAAACCGCCGGAACTTCGGAGAGCAGTGATGCTGCAGGTGGCGAAGCCACCGAAACCCGTCCCGTGCGCACGGGCACTGTTCGCGTCACCCTTTCGCGCGGACGAGTCGCGCAAAGCTTTCGGCATCAGGGCCATTGCCTCTTGCGAGGTAAAGTCGACCGCGAGAATGGAAGCGCCCCGTTTCTGCGGAGATGCTGCAGATGGGGACATACTCGCAAAACTGCGAATATCCCGTGAGATGCAAGATCTGCACGGAGGGTCACCGGCAGACAAGCCCGGTACGAAGGACTGCCCCATACGCGGTACTTGGCCCACCCGAAATGCTGCAACTGCGGCGGACAGCACACCGCATCTTACACTAAATGCGGAAGGTGCACACCGTTACAGCGCTCATCGAGCACTCAACGGCAACCCAGGGAAAGGCCAACGGCAACCTACCGAGGCATGGACGCCGCACAGGACCCCACTGCGCCGCAGAATAAAGCGGCGCATGAGACGCGGTCTGCGCTCTCACCACCCAATTGGAGCACTCTCCGAAGACCAGATTCGGGGAATGATTCTGCTCCTTACCTCACTTCTGCCCAACAATGGCGCAGAATAATCTAAATTCTTCGTCTTACTGCGAAGCACCTCTGCGAACATGCACCTGGAATGTTCAAAGTGCGTGCGAAAAGACCCAGTTAATACATAACTTTGCCATCGAGCGACAACTCGACATTTTGGCGCTGCAGGAAACGTGGTTTCACAAGCATCACACTGCCCGTATTCAAGGATACGCAGTGTATCGCAGAGACCGCGAGGTAAAACGGGGGGGCGGCGTTGCGCTCCTGGTCCGGCGTGACATCCCCCAGCTCGAAGTAACGACCCCACCTGGTGCCTTGCGTTCTCTAGAGGCGGCGTCTGGACGGTGGGCGGCCGACTTACAGTCGCGTCCGTCTATTGCCCAAATCAGCAACTCGACACTGCCTGTATCGACGCGATACTCGCGTTAGATACTAAAGTCCTCATCCTAGGGGATTTCAACGCGAGGAACAGACAGTGGGGCTGCCTCGGTGCAAACCGAAACGGCACCCGTTTAGCCAACCACATTGCGACGAGACGTGGCGTATACGTATGCGCCCCGAAAGAACCCACGATCTACCCGACCACTGGTAACCGGAATTATCGACCTTGCGATCGCGAAAGGAATCGATTGCGCAGCCCCGCTTTCGATCTCCTATCTGGTTTCCGATCACAGGCCGGTAACATTCGTGGTTTCGTCTTTCGCCGCAGCACGCCGAAACAAATTCAAAATAACACACAATACCAACTGGGCCGGTTTCACAGCTCACGTAAGCACTGTGCTTGAGCAAAAACCGCTAAATTCACGGGACAAATTCCCCCGGAATCTCGTCCTGAGCTTACAGATGAGCAGAGAAGGACGCTGCAGGAGCTCCGCAGATATTCTAAATTACACAGCCGATATGGCGATCCCGCGGACGGAGCGCGGGCGCGAGCCCTCAGCAGAGTATTCCGTAAATCTCTACAAGACGAGAGAACCGCAAAATGGTCGCGCACGATCGAAGACTGCAATCTTCGTGAAAGAAACCTCTGGGGATTATCTAGGCGCTGGGCCGAAAGGCTGGAGTCAACCGCCCACTCCGCACCACCTCGGCACCACAGCCGCCCGGCCACGCCGCTCTGCAGTCGGAATACGTGTGGAGGACGCCGCAAAAAGCGAACTCTTCGCGGAGTCGCTAGAACGGCAGTTCCGTCCATTCGGGTCCGATGAGTTCGGGAGCCTGAGCACTGTTGCACGCTTGCGTGACTACCTGACCGCCGCGCCGAGCACCTCAGCGCGACGTGTGACGGAAGGAGCTCCGCGAGGCGTTGCGTCACCTCAACAAGCGTAAGGCATGCGGGCCGGACGGCAAACTGCCGCCAGCTCCGCGCGCTCGGCGCAAACGGGGAAGAGTTCCTACGGAACCTCCTAAACTCGTGCCTAGCGCTAGGATATTTCCCCAGAGCGTGGAAAATCGCGACAGTATCCATGATACCAAAACCCAACAAGGACCAACTTCTTCCGAGCGGTTATAGACCTATTAGTCTCCTCTCGCTTCTTGCAAAAGCTTTCGAGCGCCTGATCCTGGAGCGCTTGCAACGGGAAATACGACGCCTTAAGCTCTTAGAGATGAGCAATTCGGGTTTCGAATTGGGCTCAGTTCCGCGCAACAACTGACGCGGCTATGTACCGAGGTCGGTCTCTCTCGAAGACGGCAGAACTTGCCGGTGGTTTTTCTAGACATGCGGTCGGCATTCGATTCTGTATGGCACGAGGGGGCGCTCGCGTGTCTTGCGGACATTGGAATCAGCGACTGCTACGTCAGACTAATCGCTAGCTTCTTGGAAGATAGACGATTCAAGGTTCGCGTCAATGGCGTACAATCGTCCTTAAGACGAGCCGTGGCAGGCGTGCCACAGGGAAGCGTGCTCTCCCCTACTCTATTCGGCCTGTACGTCAACGACGCGCCGCTACCAGTTGATAGAAACACCGGCATTCAACATTGCGGGCTCCTAATGTTTGCGGATGACTTTGCCTATTACGCGAAGTCGGCGGACAAAAGGAAATCAGTGAGATATCTGAACGATTGCCTCGCCGAGCTTCCCAAATGGCTGAGCAATAAAAAGCTCGCCCTCAACCTAGACAAGTGCGTAGCCGTTAACTTCACCCGACAGAGGGCCAACCCCGATGAAGTCGTGAGCTTAGCCATCGCGCACCTACCCTGGCAAAAGACGGCGAAGTATCTTGGCGTGAAGCTAGACAGCGGTCTCCGTTGGCACGCTCACGCAAGATACCTTAGCCAGAAAATAACTGCCCGAACCACTCTCCTTCGCCCGCTTCTACGAGCCCCCGAACTCCATCCTGCCCTCAAACGCCGCTTATTCACCGCTTGCGTACGGTCCATTTGGACGTACGCCTGCGAGGTATTCGCGGCGGCACCTCCCTCCACCCTCCGTCCGATTCGCTCGGCGGAAAACCGTGCAGCGCGTCTCGCGGCGCTTCCGCACCTCCCCCCACCCCCACCCAACAGATACCTAGAAACACCGACGTGTTTGGAGTTCTGGGCGTAAAAAACCAATTCTTGCCGGAGCTTCAAAGGCGCTCGGCTACGGCGCTTGCAAAGGCGCTGGGGCCGAAGGCGCCGCGCATCCTGCGCGACACCGGCCGAGAGGCGAACAGCGACACACATCGGTCCTATCTACGGAAAGGACCGAAACACGTCGCCTTCACCTTCCGTGCGCTGCCTCACGACACGCTTGCTACCTTGTGCGAGCAAGCGGAGGCAGCCGAACGCGGAGGGGAAGACTCGCCCTCGGCCGAGGCACGCGTGGGCAACGCGACGACGCGCCTCTCCTGCCACACCTCCCAATGGGCCTGAGCGCCACGGACACTTTGAGCCAAGTCAGTGCCGTGGCGAACAGAAGAACAAGAACTTGCTGTGCAGTGCAGTGCTGTGGGAATGAATGGTTATGTATATAAAGAATGAATGGTTATGTATACAACGAATGAATGGTCATGTATATAACGAATGAATGAATGATGAGTGAATGAAAAATAAAATAAAAAAAGAATCAATGAGCAAACATATAAAAACATTAGTTAGAATTAAGAAAAAATAACAATATTTCTAGTGTAAGTTAAGTATGCCAAAGTGCTACGACAAAATTATTAAATTAGATTTAAGCTAGAATTAAGTTAGCTTTAGTTATTATTAGCTTTTTACCTTTCCCTCTTAGCTGCTTAAGCCGCAAGGCAGCAGCGCAAATTGTATTCCCAAAGTAAAATAAATTCCCGCCTTCTCAGGGTTACTGTGAAGGGGAAACAAAAAACTTCCTGTTCTCATCACAGCACTTTCCTAGAGTGATAGGCGGTTAACATCGAGAGAAGCTGAAGCAATTCAGGAATATTGGATTTGTGAAGGTTCTGATTATGAATTAGTATTATTTATTTAAAATTATTTTCATTATTAATATTATATAATATTTTCATGAAATGTGAAATAGGTTAATCTCTACCTATTGATGTATATGTGCTACAGATTGCAAGCGACTGTTTAAATATAACAACGGACCAAACAAATTAAGACAAAAACTAGTTCAAAAAAAGAAGTTCAGGAAATCAGTGCTACATAGTAAGTTCAAAGTAAATAACTGTGATCCTGAAAAAAAATTAACAGTATTTTGTAAAGGCGTTATTGAAGGTGTGATAATATTAATTGCGTTTGTAGATATTCATACGAATATGAATGAATTCATACGAATTCACACGAAGGTAAGTTGGAGTTGTATTATTATTGCGCATTAAATTAAAAATTATGTTTCATTAAATAAATTATTATGATCGATAGAACATTTAAGAAAAAAGTAGTTATATTACAACCCTGAGAATTTTTAATAAACTGGCAATTCGTCTCAGTTTTAAGTAACAGAAAAATTGCTTTAAAGAAAACATTGTCAAAATGGATGTTGTTGAATAGAGAATGGATTGTATACTTACGAACAATATAGTTTTTCTGATTTAGTAATTGCAACAATGACCAAAGAAGACAGGTAACATTGTATAATTATAATATTACCATCTAGTAATAATATTACTAATAGTTTTTTACATTAAATCAATTTTCTTTCTCATGTTGTTCTTTTATTGTGTTTGTATCTTTCTCCTTTTTGTACTCAGTGCCTATGTACCAAGGACCGAATACCGAAATAATAGCGGTAAAGGTATTTATACCGGAATAGAAATACCTTTACCTCTATTATACCTTTATTCAAAATACGTTTTAAAATGCCGGTATATGGCGTCAAATACCGGTATTTTTAGAGGTATTTTACCTTTATCCGACGTCTATACCGGTAAAATACCTCTATTTAAAGATATTATGCCTCTCTCATCAAAATACCGGTATTTCAGTAGAATCATACAGGTATTTCAGTAGAATCATACAGGTATTTGAGGAAAATTCATTGTAATTTTTTCCGCTGAGATGGCTCAGAGGAAGCAACTATTTACACGGCAGAGTTTCTGACCGGGAGGTCCTAGGGTTCGAGTCCCGAGGGTGGCGGATTTTCGACACATATTCTAGCCAGGTCGAGTTCTGCCGTTCACTGGGAAAGAATTCTAGAGGTCGGGTGTCCTGAACGATAGTTTTCTATGGCTTCTCCGGTCAGTACCTTGACGTAGAGAGTAGTTTTTGGTAAATGAGTTCCTCACTTATATGCAAAGCGCCAGGTGCTTGAAAATTTTCCTCTTTCGCTCTAAAACACTTTCGTCGTAGCATTAGAACAGCTGCTCTGGCGGGCCTGCTACATGAAGGGAAACTTCCTTCGCCAAAACCTTTAGGAATGCGGTTGCATCCGCTCGGCCCACTCGCTGAGGAGAGAAACGGCCACGCCGTCTCAGGACGTCATCCAGCACGCGGAAAAGGTGCGTCATGACGTCTTCAGATGGCATCCTGCAGGTAGAAGTTCAAAGCCTCGGTACGTCTATGGACGGCATCCCATGGTGAAGGGTTAAAGCGAGAGATACTGGTGGCTTCCGACTATTTTGTAATAGTCACCAACCTTTATCCGACCAAATTACCACCAATTTGGTATACCAACTAAAGTAATTCTTATTCCTTGTGAACGGGCAGTACTTTGTCATGAGTTTAGTAATTTTTTTTTTCACGTGGTGTTTTTATGGAAAATATGTGAAGGAAAACTACAAATATTGTTTATAAATGTTATAAGCATGATTGTTCAAAGAACACTTCGCAGTGCTTGTTTTATTGTTATTTACATGATAGTAGCAAATGAGTCATTTACTGTTTATTTACAGGAAAAGGTACTTACACTTTATTTCTATTATTAACCTAGTTGTATAAAAAGAAAGGCATTTCCAAACCTTAGGTTTTAGAAAGTATTGGCTCATACTTCCTGTTTTGGGTCCCGATGGGTTGGGGTTTCTTGGGCCTGCGGATTTTCCCCGGCCGCTCGAGAGAAACAATGCCCAGCTTTTCTAGGTATTTTGTCTAATCCTCACTTGCAATATTTCAAGCAATAACGGTTCAATTTCCTGAAATTGTTACAACTACGTATTATAGAGAATCAGTCAGTTACATAGCTACTGACCACGAAATAGACATGAAAGTGTTCTTTCTGTATGTGAAACATTTTGCTTCAATATCGCTATTTACTGTCCAGTTAGAGGAAAACATTAATAATAAAATAATAATAATGACTTTATTTATGTGGCGAGATGCGTATATTATCCCATATCGAATAATTCTGAGGCGTGGAAATGGAGGCGTCTCTTAGGAACATTACTGAGCGTTCGAAAAAACAAAGAAAAAATATCTCAAAACATTAATCGTTCAAACCTTATGGTA
Organism: Teleogryllus oceanicus; assembly: GCA_964035755.1. Classification (NCBI taxonomy): domain Eukaryota; kingdom Metazoa; phylum Arthropoda; class Insecta; order Orthoptera; family Gryllidae; genus Teleogryllus; species Teleogryllus oceanicus. The sequence goes on along the minus strand of CAXIVR010000002.1, from coordinate 52,295,874 downwards.
AGGAAGCCTGAAATATTTTTTTAAAAATATGTCAAAAAACATTTTTTATAAAAGGAAAAATGAATGCTCTCTTTTTTTCGCCAAACGTGCCAATTGAAGGCGGTCATTTGCCGAATATTCGCTCTCGTTCTCGTAAGCGAGAAAGCCTGAACGAGAATGGGGCCCACAAGAATCTCGTGCAACGAGAACGCATTCTCGAGAGCGAAACGACTCGATAATCTCGTAGCCAGGGCCGTCAGATGGATGGACCAGTCAACGGTCTTTCGCAGACATCAACACGAGCTCGTTCGCTGACCTTGGACCTCGTCCGGGCGCGGAGCTTGGCGACACGTGATACAGCATTGAAAATTTTGGGAATTTCTCGGTATAGATGTTGTCCTTTCTAGTAGCAATAAAAAATGGAGAAACGTGTTTTTTACCCGTAAATGAGTCTTCCCGCGCATTCTAAACTTCCTTCTTGCACGACTTTGTGTTGATCACAAAATACGATTCTTTCCTTATATTTGACCGTATCACTAACATTCGCGAAAATAATAGCCCAGTTTCCTTATTCTGGACCATAATTATAACTAAAACTATATTAAAAATTGACATTGAACGCTAATAGACATATTAACTATTCTTACGCGGGGAAACAGAAGCGTAATGTTTAATTCAATATTAATAATTGAAACATGTTTAATTTACACCCATGTATTATTTAAGAAATTTCATTAAGAAAAAATATTAATAGTACTAATAAATATTTTAAAATATTAATACTAGTTAAATTTTAAATGTTTGCATTAAATTTGTGTAAATTAATTTATTATTTTGTTTGTTCATTTATAAATGTATTTAAATTAAATGCTAATTTTAATTAAAAAGTAAAAATGTTAATATTAATAAACTCTTTTTTATTAATTAATAATGTTAGTATAAATTTCTTAATATTAAGGAAGAAACACTCTTCTCGAAGTGGGCTCCTCCAGACGGCGCGGCGCATACGTTGACAGCCTCTCCACGTGCGAAATACGAAGATAGGCTTAGGTCATCTCTCAGGTCAGATGGGAGATAGCTCGATGAAGGACACTAAGATAACATTCTCTTCAATGGAATCAATAATTATTATTTCATATTTCAACTTTTCCGAAGTTTAAATTATGGGAGGTTTTCAATACATACAATGTATGCAAAACGTAAACACCCGAACACAAAACATTTACAATAATAAGAATAGAATTTAATACAGTTGTTGCTGTGAGCCATCTCCTTTTATTTTTTATTTATTTACTTTTCTTATGTATGACGACATATTTCAGTATAATGAAAGTATAAGGAAACGGTTCATTATTACGCTAGAAAGCAATTATTGTAATGAACTTAAATCAATTATTTAGGAAGAAATCCTTGCTCTACACTAGGCAGTTTTATTCACGAGTCTCGGCCGGCCGGCTTGGCCGGCTTGGACTGCTTACGAGAATACTCTGTCCCTACGAGATACGAGAATCTCGTAGTCTCGTTGCCTCCCGCAGAGAAGAGATCTTTCGCCAGTGTACTCCCTTGGCCTTGGCTGTGCGCTTCCCCCTCCACGACTCTTCTCCCTTCTTCGGCCAGCGACAATGATTCACAGTTCGGACGAGATACGAGAGAGACTGAATGTAGTTTTGTCCGTCTCTAGTGTCAATAGATTTGTATAAAATTGTTTAAGTTGGGATATTCTTACCTTAATAATAAATTATATACTTTATATATATTGTGACGTCATGGAATTAGACAACCCCATAACCCCACCATCAGCTACGAAAAGAAACCCACGAACAGAGAGGAGAAGGGTACGCGGCGGAGCGATGGCTTGTAAACGCGTCATCTGCCCACAGCTTTTCGAACTCTGACGCCCGAACTAGCGAATAATGTTTTTCCGGGAGGTCACGAAAAGAGGAGAATATTCATCCCTCCAAAAATTTTCCCAGGAGCGAGTACCATAAGTATCGCGGCGCGCCTCGGAGGAGCTCTAGGTGTGTGAAGTTGGCGGGAAGAAATTTGAAAATCCTAAATATTTTATAAGTTCTGAGTAACGAACAGAGAGTTCTAGAGTTCTTGACAAATTTCGAAAAAGTTCCGCAAAAATTCGAAAATTATTACAAAAAGAGAAATTTAAAATCCAAAAAAAGGGCTGCGGGCAAAAGTCCAAATAATCAATTTTTTTAACACGCAAGGATAGAAGTCAAAGAGTTCTACAGTTCTCAAAAAAATTCACCCTCAAAACTCAAAGAATAACAAAGATATTCAAAAAAATATCTACCACTTTCCGAAAAAACAAAAAACTACTATTCAGCAGATCTAACGCAAAATAAAAACCTGACCCCATTTCTGGATAGCAAAGAAAAGTTCTAAAGAAAGTTTCATTAAATATCCTCGTACGACGTCAACAAAGGGAAATATGCAGTATTTTCTTGTTCTTATTGTTGAAGCTCGAGAGAAAAAAATTCGAAATCATCATTGATTACTTCTGACCAAAGTTATGGGTAGCGAACAAAGAGTTCTAAGGAAAGTTCTAATACATTTTGAACGTCCGACGTCAATCACGGAAATTATTTAAAAACATTAGGTTCGTTTTGGTGGACATGGCCATTCAGAGAAACAAAATTCACTTTCGACAGATGTCTCATAATTTATTCAGAATTTAATCTTCCAGTAATATTTAAAAAAATCAGAAACCAAAAATTCGTATTTTTTCTTATCTCAGAAAATAATCAGGCTGTCACTCTTAGATTTGGGGAAAATTACTTTCAAAATAACGCTAAACATGCCCTCTATTTAAACTTGAATTAAGCTTGGGCGCATTTTTACGCCCCTCTCCTGCTACAGCCTTTGGGCATGCCTTTGCTTCGACATTTATCTCGGAGAAATTTGATTTTCATGTCCGAGATTCAAGTAATAATTCCATGCGATATTTCACAATCGCAGGGGCAGAATACTTGTATAAGGTGAAGACGCGCGTTCACAGTGAAAAAGTAAGTGAAGAAAATCCTTGACTCTTCGGCGTGTTGCGGCGAATTCCAAGGGACCGAAATAATAGGATTTCATATTATCAGAGTATAAATGTCCGTAATACCGTAATCCCTTGCGGGGAGCAAAGTTTTATTTGTGTTACGGTAAACTGTGTTAAGCGAGTTCGTGCTATTAAGGAGGGTTTGAAAGATTAAGGAGAGTTCTTGGAATAGAGATGGGTATTTTGACATGAAAAATGTCAAACGCTATTCAAAAACATGAAATATCAATATTTGTAATTTTATTACAGATTATATCTGTAATAAAATTACATATTATATCTGTAATTTTATTACAGATTACAGTTTGCGGCGGATAAGGGCAAATTTTGCCATAGAGTATTAATTAGTACGGCAATTGGTTGAGGAAACGTGTCTTTTCCTTGCGCAGGGAGCTTCCAAGATTTCAATTTCCTGGGTTCGAACCTGGGTATTTTAAACTAACAGGCCCGCGGCAATTTTTTTTTATTACAGATTACAGTTTGCAACGGTTAAGCGCAAATTTTGGCGTATAGTATGAATCGTTACGGCAATTGGTCTTGGACGAAACGTGTCTTCTCCTTCTTGAGGGCGCTCGCCATAGGAACGTAGGTGTTATTTTTCGTTTTTTGTAAATATCTTTTGAAAAAATGGAGATATCAATATGATTTCTTTACTTATCGTTTATAAATAAAAAGCGGAAAATTTGGTGTGTATGCTTACATTATTAGCGGATTTAGATGTGTGGTCCTGCTAACTTCCATTGGAAGTTAGCAGGACCATCGATTTTTTTGAGAAAATGACCCGCAGCAAATTTTTTGTTTTCACATCCTAAGAACGGCAAAAAAGCCGTAAATTATGAGCTATACAGTTTTGTGATTGGGTGAAATGGTCCTGCTAACTTCCAGGACGTTCCGAGAAGCCACACCGTGCACTTCGGGCGCGCCCGCTCCGTTGCGAGTGCTATGCTTCGTTCGTATGCTAACAGTGTTTCTAACCAGTGTACTGGTTGGTATCTACAACCTAACAGTTACTTATCACGGTAGTTTCAAGTAATCCAACGAAATCAGTAGTATTTTTTTCAAACTGTGACAGTGGCGGCTCGTGGGTATTCGCACGTTTGCATGTGCACACCCAAATTAATTTGGTACCATTTCTCTTAAACATCTCTTAACAAGAGGAGAATACAAGTCCTCTCAGAGCATTTCCGAAACATGTTATTTCAAAACACGCGCCATTCGGAAGCTGCGATTGCCGGTCCGTCCGCCTTTCTTTTTGAAAGCCTGCGGGAGCACACTCGGGAGAATGCGACCGAGGAAACGGCGTCCTAGGCTGCCGCGGGGCTGCAGGGGAAGGAGGGGAACAACGGTGACTTAGGGAGGACTGGAGCAAACCCCGCGCGGTGCTCCATCTACGGCGCAGGCGCAGTGGCGATCTCGGGTAAAGCCTTGACGTGTCTCGAAGATATAATACTCGAGAAGCACAAGTTTTTAACAGAAGTATGACATTGAACGAAGAAAGTGTGAGATATCTCTCCACTTCAATGAGCTTTCGCACTAGCGCGTGAAACGCGAACGCATTGCTGTGCAGTGATGCATTCATAAAAATGTTAATTGTATATAATATGTGTATTCTCTTGTGTTTTAAAGTGAGTTGCAATTACAGAACCATTCCGAAGTATTCAAACCCCTAATGTATTTTGTAAACGTAAGTATTAGGCTAGTTTCAATGTGTTTTAAGAAACCGAAATCAGAGAGTTATTTTTCTGTCAACGGTGTTTGTGCAACTAACAATGAATAGCGTTGAAAATATGAAACGTAAGAAATAAATTATTTCAATGAAAAAGCCACAGAAAAAAATTGCTGAAAAGAAAAAATGGAATGGAATTGTTCGGCATGCTATCAGACGTCATAAGATGATTTGTGTTTAATTGTCATTATTAATGTTAATGTGTGTCAATGCATGCATGTAATGTATATATGTGTGTGTGTGTGTGTGTGTGTGTGTGTGAGAGAGAGAGAGAGAGAGAGAGAGAGAGAGAGGGAGAGAGAGTGTGGGAAAAAGAAGAAAAACGTTGCACACCCTAATGGCATGACCATGAGCCGCCACTGAACCGTGACCAAGTATGCTCTGACCTCGGACGGAGCATAAACGAAGCGTTGCAAGCTGTTAATGATATACCATTGGATTCGCCAATGTTTCCAACCGGACACCTTCAGCATACCTTAGGAGACCAAAATCAGCATCATCTACAACTCCAACTGCAAATGCAGCAGCAAAATCTTCATCTCCAGCACCACCAGCCCCAACCAGGGCGCAGCGGCTGCGCCTTGTGCTTTCACAAGGCGCAGCCGCTATCACCTTAGCTTGTCTAAAACAAACAACTCCCAAAACGATTCTACAATGAAGCAAGTAAGTGAATTAGCTTTAGACAGTGACTCCCAAACCAAGAAGAGAAAAGCTAGTGATCGACACGAAATATTTTATAATGTACCGGTATCGAATAGGTACGACTTAGTGACCACGACCCTCAATCAGCTAATTCTATGTCTCGAGAACCTGTGCTAGTGAAAGTCTCACCTATCAATATTTATGCAGCTGATTACAATAAACTAGTCAAAGACATTCAAAGCATTGCTAAAAGCGACTTTACAACAAAACCATCCACAAATACAGTTAAAATAATGTTTACATCAATTCAAGATTTTCGTAAATTCATAAATTTTTGTGACCAAGGAAATTGACAGTACTTCACATATCCCATACCACTTCGCGAAATGAGTTTCCTACTAAATCTTTCTCCCCAATACCAAAACCATCAAGAATAGTGCCTCTATCAACAAACCACTTTCCTCCACTCCTACCACGCCCTTCACCAACCTTAACGCCGAGACAAGGCACCTCTCATTTCCCGGACTGGTCTAGTATTATCTCATCTCAAGTAATGCCTGCTTTAGTTCCTCAAATTCAATACATTATTCAAGAAATGTTTTCATTACATGTTAAAAATGATGGCTATTCAGGAAGAAAAGATTCTAAATTGGAATGCCAACGGCCTTAAGCGTCAAGAAAACATGTCCAGATTCTTTTTAAAACAACATGGTATCAAAATTGCTTGTGTAACAGAAACCCACTTGATTCCGGGGGAAAGTTTCAACATACCAGGCTACGTTTCATATAGAAATGATAGAATTACAAAAGTAACAGCCTCCGGAGGCGTTGCCATTTTTATTTCCAAGAAACTCAAACATTAACAGATTTGGACTCCACTATCAGCGAACCTCGAATCGGTTGGAATTAAACTAACCCTAAACTCCATAACGTTAAATATAATAGCAGCAAACAAACCACTTAACAAAACATTTCCATTAATAGCATATCAAACAATTTAAAGTGTAATTAGCCCAACAATCATGATTGGAGATCTTGATAGCAAGAATAGTATGTGGGGTTGTAACAACTTGACAAAGGAGAAAAATTGGCATAATTTGTAGCTTCCTCTAATATAAAATTATTTTCTTCAAACGAACCTACTCGCTATGCTAATTCCAATGCCATCCCAGATATTTTGGACATTGTTATAAAGATAATAATTTTCCGATGTACCAAAGTGTATTATCAGAGCTCGAATTTTACCACTGCGCGGTAGTCTTTTCGCTTTATTTGCCAACAAACGTCAATGAATTAAAAGGAAATACCAACTGGAATAAGCATGTCAAATTAATGCTTCTCAATTACACGTACCCAAAAAATCTTAATACCGCGAATGACATTGACAATGAAACAGAAAAATTCTCTAAAGCGATAATTGCGTCTTTCCAACAATTGACAATACCTTATCGAATTCCAAAAGGGAAAGCAATACCTCTAAATATAATTAATCTAATTAAAACAAAAAATAATCTGAGACGATTCTGGCAACACAAGGCGACCAGATATTAAGAAAAACGTTAATCAGATAACGCGTAAGATAAAACCCCTTCTTGATAAATTACGTCTACAGAACTACAATCAATTTATTACTGAAATTCACCCTAACTCAAGAAACCTTTGGTCAACTGTTAAAAGACTTACCAAAGAGAAAGTAAAAATTCCTCCTTTACGACATGGATCGGAAACAATTTATTCTGACAAAGAAAAATCAGAAATATTTGCTGTTCATCTAGAGAACACCTTCAAACCACATCCCGTTTCCGATATACAAACCACATCCCGGTTAGTTAATACGGAAATAGTAAAGTACCTCAGTACTAATATCCCCACTGCGGCACTTCCCATCAAATTCATTTCCCCTCCGGAAACCATCTCAGTGATTAAACTTCTAAAATTAAGAAAATCTCCGGGTCTCGACGGTATTAACAATGTCTTCATCAAAATGCTGAGCAAACCGACTATATCGGCTTTAACTGCAATATTTAATGCATCTTTACGATGCAATTATTTTCCGACTGCTTGGAAAAGAGCTGTCATTTTACCAGTCTGCAAACAGGGGAAGAACCCAAGAATAGCTGAAATATTTAGACCTATCAGTGTGCTTCCAATTTTATCAAAAATCTTCGAACGTCTAATCCATACAAGACTAATACAATTTATCACCAATATAAAAGAAATTCCATCGGAACAATTCGGATTCAAACCAAACCATTCCATCATCCATCAATTATTGCGATCACTGAAGCCATATCTAACGGTTTTCACCAAAAGAAACATAGTTACTGTACAAATCAATTATTCAAGCCACTCTAACATATGCATGTCCAGTATGGGGTGGCGTAGCACCCAGTAACCTCCAAAGTTAGTAGCACTCCAAAATAAGTTCCTAAGAAAGATCCTCAAGGCACCATGGTTTATTCCAAATTCCCAAATTCATCGCGAGCTAAATATATGCACTAGACGAACACATAAGTAAAATAGCCGACCATTTCTATCAAAATCTTTACTCTTCACCCTGTTCCACAATATTTAATCTGGGCCGTCATGCTTCATGGCCCCGTATTAAATCAACATTCCCTATGGAAAGACTGAGACCACCGTAACTTTTTTTAACCCTTCCTAGCGCTACCTGAACTTTCAGTTACACCTCAGACCAAACCTTGAAGCCTGAACAAACCTTCGAAACTTAGACCACATTCACGTGTAGGAATTAATATTTATACTCCTTGCTACGGATAACCATATCCAAAATGCTATAATATAAAATGTACTATTTGCAAACTCGAGAGACGGAAATATCGAACGAGAAGAAATAAATTTATTATTAAAAAAAAAAGAAATATCAAAAGATCACATATCTAATTCAGTTAATCTTAAACGCCTTAAAAAATTAATCTGGCAATTTGAAGCATATTTTATCTAATAAACTACTTGGATATTCCGAATGACTGAGCTACAATAAGCTCTCAAAAGTTGGTTTGAAAAAAAAACTTTCTAGGCAAAAATTTGCATTACAGAAACATATAAACTCTCCAGAAACAAGTAAATTGTTCATTATTTAGAAAAGAAATGAATATATTTGTTCAGAAAGAAAAAATAACACGGAAAGAAAAGAACAGTCAAAATGTGTAAAATTGTTTATAATAATAAACAATTTACATGCATCTGGAGTGTTTATAATATGTTTCTGCAATTCAAATTTTTGCATAGAATTTTTTTTCAAATCAATTTTTGAGTGCCTATTGCGGCTCAGCCATTCGGAATATTCAAGGAGTTTATTAGACAAAACATGCTTAAAATTAACTTAAGAGTTTATTTTCGAAGTTACGATGTTTCCTCCCCGGACACCTGTATGTGAGTGTATATGTACACATACTCACACAAATGTTGGTATGTACCAGAGCGGTGAATTCCAACCCCGAGACTCCATGAAAGTTGGCACATCTACACGTTTTCTCACGAAGGTTTTTACGGTATGTTAATTTTGTAGTAACTCCACTAGTTGGCGTTAAGCACAAGGTGGCGCTGCAATTAAATGCAATTTCCAATTCGCCTTCGAACCCAGCTTCGTTGTTGGGGTTGCCACGAGGCCGAGGAGGCTAGGAGGAGTGAGTGGAGATGGAGAGGCGATGGCTGCGGAGAGACGATGAGTGTTTATTTATTTATTTATTTTACGTCAAAAAAACAGTTAAAAACTGCGTATGACGTGCTATGGGGAAAAGTGAATTGTGTGCACATTTTCAAAATTCTGTGATCCCTACACTAAGTCTAATACTACTTAAATTTTGAATTTTGAAAGGAGAAAAAAACAAAAACTCCCATGTAATAAAATCTATTTTCAAAGATAAACAAGCAATAAATTTTGAATTTTGAAAGGGAGAAAAAAAAAACTCCCATGTAATAAAATCTATTTTCAAAGATAAACAAGCAATAAATTTTGAATTTTGAAAGGGAGAAAAAAAAAACTCCCATGTAATAAAATCTATTTTAAAGGATAAATAAGCAATAAATTTTGAATTTTGAAAGGAGAAAAAAACTCCCATGTAATAAAATCTATTTTAAAGGATAAATAAGCAATAAATTTTGAATTTTGAAAGGAGAAAAAAACAAAAACTCCCATGTAATAAAATCTATTTTCAAAGATAAATAACAATAAATTTTGGCTCTTATTACTTCCTGCCGCGACAACATGGAAACGATAATTTAAATAATTGTATTTCCCACTGAATTCTAGAAGACGTGCACATAAAATGAAGTTACATTGTGTGTGGAGATGGAGTGGAGTGGAGATGGAGGAGCGAGTGGCACGGGATGGAGAGAGAAGAGGGAAAAAAGAGATGGAGGAAAAGTGAGAGGGACAAAGACACATTTCTACATTATTAAAAATAACATCATAACCAGTCTATGATGTAGAAACTGTATGGTCTTATGGCACAGTTCTTGCAGAGTCTGTTGTTACATGGAATCTTGCCTCACAGGAAGCAGTAAAAAAAAAAAAAAAAACTGGTACAGAAACATTGTTTTAAGAAGGTCACCAAACAGTATAAAAATGAATGTTCATACTTACAGGCTCACTGTATTATAGTTGACTCTGCAGAAAATGCTATAGAACTACAAGAGTGCTGCTCTCCCATCACAGAATCAACATGATTATTAAGGTAAGTTATATTTCTCTTACTGCATATCTGGTTAAAACTTAATTCATGTGGACTCCTTGCATTCAACTAATTTTTGCCACTAGATAACATCAATTGGAGCTGTGGGAACCTTTCTGATAATATTTACAATTAAGTCAGAAGCTTTGAAAACTAGAATGCGCCATTTTATCACGGGTAAGTAATGTGGTTGATACTTTTATGAATTTCATGTAGAAAATATAACAACAGCCTAACAACCAATTTCTAGGTGATAAAGCTAGACAACATCCAGTGAGAAGCAATCATTATATCTGGCCAAATGAAGAAAAGTTTATTAAAGTTCTAGGTAATTTTTTTAACCATACAACTCAATATTCAACATCAGCTAAAAATTTGAATCAAGCCCACAGGGATGCTGTCATTTATAGTACAGAAGAAATAATGAAGGAACAAACAAATATTGAAATGAATATAGAAAGATCTGTTGCTAGTAGTTTGCTCATTCACAGAAATAGATCTTTGCTTAAAACACTCAACCCCTTAAAAAATGACACAAATGCAAGTGAAAGATTAGAATTTCAAAAAAATAACCACCAACCTTTGTATATTCAGAATGAACAAAATTCTAAATCACAAAAATTGCTTCATTTTAGAATGCTAACTGAATTATTAAGGAAATCTCCTCACGCACATATTAGAATACTCCAAGACAATCCAAACCAATTAAAATTGGCTTTAGCAGTATTGAATGAAAACACTAACACAGACAAGAAACAAGAAACCCGTAACAAAAATTAATTGGAATTAATTTTGGTAAAATTGCAAGTTTTTGAAGATAAAAATAAGAATAAAGATAATTCACAATGCACTGATTATATAATTATACCAGAAATGAATCAGAATGAGAACTTAAAAAGAGTGATTAACAATTCAGTGTTCAAGTTAATGCCTATAGAAACAACAAATTTTAATGATCATAAAATCAGTGAAAAGGAAAATCTGTTTGGAGAAGAACCATACAAATTATTTCCAGATAATCTTGACCCTTTGTTTTTAGAACGAATTCAAAATATTGCCCTTAAATCCAATATACAAGTTGAGGATCTAACATCATTTCCAATCAATAGTCATTATCAGACATCACAAAAGGTTACAAGCAAGGGAGATAATCAAAATAATTTAGCTCTTTACGAGTATCCTTCCATTTATTTGCAACCACCATTGTACAGTAGTAGCCTGGGGGGACAAATATCCTCTTTACAATCACAGACTTATGGTCTTCCTGAAGCATATTATCCAAGTGCTCATAGAGATGATATAAACAACAGAGATAACAACAAAGTACATATTTTACTCATGCACAATCTCACTGAAATTCCAAAACCAGAATACATTACAACATATGTGTCAGAACAAGGGAACATTAAATTTCCTTCATTCAACACACAGTTAAGTGACACAAGACCAAATCCTTTGAATCGTGAAATTACACAAACATTACACCTTCCTCTTTAAGGTTTTCGAAAGCAAGTGTTCAACCACAGATATCAAACAAACAGACATGTTACGGAAAATTTTCCTTCAGAATCAGTGAGCAACACACAGAAACTTTCTGCATCTACAAAAAATAGAAACATTAATTTTGTCTTGCAATTCCCTCAAATCATTCACACTAAGTTTAATAACTTTCCACGAACTCGCACCTTTTCCCCCATTTGGCCTAGGTCACATCCTACAATGCAAAGCAGATTCTTTGATAATTCTCAATTAAATTCATATCCTACATTACCAACGATTCCACATTCAATTCAGAGACATTCACAAACAACATTTTCTTTATCTAGCTCTCTAACACCCCCTAGTGCCTTCAACATTCCATTAGATTACAGCCAGAACATTCAAGCATAGGATATTTTGGCAATTCTATTACAAACTTTTCCCTACTTGTTCTCTGCAAAATATATTCAATGCATTGCTGAAGACTGCACACAGTAGTGTCGAGATGTAAAAATGAAGATGCTCAGTATCAAAAATGCCATTATAAATACAGCCAATAATTTATTAGACAATAACAAAATGACACATGATATACAATGAAAATATCTAATAATTTTAACCATTAATTAAATCATGACAATTGTTTTTGCAATAATAATTTGTGATTAAAATTTACTGGTTGAAAAATAGTATTTATTTTAAAAATCATCCAGCTTAAGAAAAGAAATGATCAATGTGCCATTTATAAAATCATATTAAATTTATTAACGTGCCTTTTTCAAACTTGTACTTCAGAAATTAACATGTATATTTTATACAATGGTGTTCAGGAAATTGTAAAATGGTTCAATAAAGGAAAGTATATACAAGTATACTTAATTTATTTCTCTTTAATTTACATAATCTTTGTCACAAACATTAACTTCTTAAAACACAAATTAAATACCACTAACAGCTGCATGAATGCAACAAATAACTGAGTAATATCAAGCAACCTCTAGATATACAGTATTCATTCATATTAAATATCAATACCAGAGAGGCAACAATGGAATGACATTTCACCACACTTGCTGCATTGGAGCCCATAGTAACATTAATGCAATATTACATTTTAAATGGCAATTATTCACACAATTTCACAGAAAATGTGCAGTAAAGAAACATGTGGAAATGACCTCCATCAAATTATTGACAAATTCTCAAGCTGCCTGGATAGTTTTAATCATTATACGTAACACACGGTGCACTACAGTCCACTTCTTATAGCAAATTAAAAAAAAAAAAGGAAGTAAGTGTGGTGTATAATAACGATTATGCATTATTAAAAATGAGTTACAGAACGTACGAGGAATCATTCCTACACAAACAAACACGTTGAACTATCTGGAAGATTTAAGTTAAAAATCAGTCTTCTTTTCCTACAAAAAGGTAATTAAGAGCATACACAGAGAATCCTATAAAAAGTTCTAAATCAAGTACACGAGAGTTCTTACAACATATATTTATATGTACTAAATAGTTTATTGCAAATTCAACATGTTCATCCTGTAAAGAGAGCGAGTTTCTTTCTTTTACCGCATCCTGAAAATATCTGACCATTTCTCAAAATAAAATTGACCTTTACATTTCACACAGGTGAAGATTTTTTTCTTACAAAAGATATCTTCAATAAAGTTCGCACAGTCCAGAAAGAAACACCCCACCAGTATGAAAATACTACACAAGTTCACATTAAAATGTTTTCATTCAACTATGTGAAGAAACTTTAAAATTGATGTAGTTACTTACTTTTTACAAATGTAGAATATTGCACTTTTATTAAAATATAGTCCATTTTCAAAACATGCCCTAAAAAAGTTTCATTCACTCTGTGCTAAGATGACACAAAGACAAAGAACAAATTTTCAAAAATACATTTAAATTTCAAAATTTTTTGAAGGTTGGAGAAACAAAGTATCATAATATCAATTCTCCTACACACAATGTTAATGCTCACTTCTTGCAAGACACAAAACTCTTTCACTAGCCACATTTCATAAAACGCATACAAAATTTGTTGAATTTTCACACTTTCAAAACAGCCATACAATTTCTCACAACAAAATATAGTACACAAGACAATTGTCTGACCTACTACAAAACTGGGCAGAAGTATTTCAACAAATGAGCAGGCACAGTATATTCTACATTATTTCCATTTGTAAAACATTTTGAAAATGGTCATTCGATATTTTGAATTCTTTGAATGTACCATGTTGCCATTCACAACCAAGAATAAAAATATAACTTACTTCTGTACATCAAACACGCATTTACAAATCCACTTTTTAATACTGGTATTTACTCAAAGAATAAATTATAAAAAAATCAACATAAAATAACATGAGATTATAAATGTTCTGAGAATTTATATTAAAATCTCAAATATGAGGACCGTATTCAGGAAGAGAATTAAGTGCCAACAGTTTCTGTATCAAAGTTCAGGAATGAAATATCTCTCCTCATACAAAATTGCAATATCATTAGCTGTCTGAAACCTAGACATATATTCTTCACTTGGCAATAACAACTGCAAGTACCCTTTCAGACACAGACTTAGATGTACCAGCACATGAACCTCTAGGAGGGTTTCCTCCTCCAGCACACACAGATATAAAAATAAATTACCGAGACACTAATCTATGTGAAAGTTGATATGTTATTGAGAAAACACTTAATTCACAAAGTCAGCTTTCATTTATTATTCAAAACAATTTTGTATTCTTTGAGATACCTTAAATTGTGCTGGAAAAGGCTTTGAGGCCAAATGTAACTTACTCTGAAATGGCAGGAAATAAAGATCAAAAGTAAATGCAAATTTCTAAAAATAGATTCTACACAAATAATTGAAAAATCTCAATTTTTTGACAGAACATATGACACGACACAAACAATAATATATTTTAAGTAGAAAAATACATTATTACTAATTTATGAGAATAAAACAGAGAAACAATGGGAGAATTTGTCCTTTCCTACTCAATATCTTAAAGGACATGTTCAACAGACCACAAAAAAAGTTAATTCTTGCAGAAAACACACGTTATGTCTCTTTTGACAATCAATTTACATAATATTTCACTTTGAATTGACTATTACACTGGCACACTTTGATTGGAGTGTGTCCAATCTAACATACATCAGCCTCTGTTCAAAGCAGTTTCTGCACAAACCGGGTTCTCCTGTACCCTGAATCCATGTTTTTCTCTGTATACAAGCTTTGCTTTGTTTATGGGGGAGCCCATATAGCTTAAGAGAACTGGAAGGAACACCAAACCATGTGCAGCTCCAAATAATACAATGCCTAAATACATTCTAAAATAGAAAACTTTAAAAATTTGAGATTTAGCTAAACCTAATACTAAAATACCACCAAATTTTGTTAAAGTTATACCAGAGAAAACCGAACTTCCCATATTGACTAATGCATCGGTTACTCTTGATACTCTGGTTTCTTCTACAGAAACAGCAAAGGAATGAACTAAATGACTACAGAATTCCACTGCAATTCCAACAGCCATTACTAAATTTACCAAAGAAACTGCATTGAGAGAGATATTCCACCAATACATTAGCCCACCAATATTAACAATTATCATTGATATAGTTATGATAACAACTAAAGATGAAATGAAATCAAATCCCATCAAAATAAATGTCACTACAAAAATAGCTGCCAATGATACTCCTAAACTGAACAATGTGTCAGGCCACATTGTCAGGTATTGTTCATAGAAAACATAAAATATACTGTAAGGGAACACATTGACTGTTTTATTGGAATTTAATTCCTTGAGACGATTATTCATGAAATCAGTTATGTTTGCTGAAATTTTACGGGCAGATCTCAAAGCTTCATAATAATCTGCAGATGTTTTCATAAGACTATGGAAAGCCATAAAATAATTTGCTCCCACAGAATTCACTAATCCTGTTTTCACATCTTCATTGTAGTTTACAGCTTGACCATAAGCACCATGTCCTCCCTTTGAACATGAAGTGGTAGGATTATCTTTGAGGAAAAAAGTTAAATATTTCTTGAAAGACGTAATATTTGGTCGTTTTGTAACCTCATCTTTACCAATGCTGCATTTTGCACAATTTATGAAATCATTTGGACAGAAAGAACCATTTTGAGCATAATACTGGCAACATGCAGAAGCAGACCAGTCAAAATAATCATCAAGCCATGATGATGAAGGCCTAGCAATGAAAGAAGATCGAGGTATTTTTGATGCCATGTATACTTGTGTTACTAAAGATGAGCTATTACAATATTGTGCCCCACACACTGTATTTTGAATGTCATAATCCGAATAGTCCAGTTCACCCTCCACAACAAAATATACTGGAGGTCCAATAGAGAGATAATTCTTCAGAAATTTGAAATATTTTAACACAAATGAATCTTCAGGCATTGAAAGTTCTTGATCTAAACCAATCTCAATACTAGGCAGTACAGCAATACTAGTGCAAAGCCAACCAAAGAAAACCACCATGACACCTGCCCGTACCGATTTGTTCATAAGGAATGGAACATATAAAACTTTGAAAAATTTATAAAGAATACCTTCTGAAGTTATATCATTACTTTCAGCTTTAGCTCCCTGAACAAAACAACACACATCTAGTCTGTTTGCAGCTTGTCTTAATGTATCCAAAGCAAGCAAGCTAACAAAACATGTAATTTGGAAAATAAAATCAATCAGTAATGCCATACCAGCATAAAGTGCAAAAGCTCGTACAGCTGGCATATCAGAAAGACTACCTAGGAAAAAACAACAAGACTCGGAAAGACTTGTAAGAAGCATTGACGGGCCCACCTGACCCAAAGTGCGGCCTATATGTTCGGCATGACTTTCGTTATGTTGGCGAGCTTCTCTTTGATGAGTTTGCACCAAAATGAAAATGTTATCAACTCCCACAGCCAAAACTAAAAATGGTATTACTTCTATGATTATAAGGGTAGCAGGAACTCCCACAAAACCAAAAAGGCCTACGGAGCACACTACTGATGCCAACACAATAATAACACCACCTAAACCAAGGGTGATTTTGCTATCAATAAGCAACCTGCTACATGAATGCATTTGGCCAAGAGAAATAGCAATATAAGCAAACATTATTACATAGCTAACAAGAATTGTCATAACATCTGAATGAGAACCCCTGTCTAATTCATCTTCAATAGAACGTTCAGAGGTAAAAGCAACATCCATAAATTCTGTATGATTTTCTGTCCAACTCTCCATGAATTCTATGAATTTTTTTTCCCATTCTAGAGCTGGAGCTAATTTTGTCTTATTGTGGTAATTGTTAATAAGAAAAGTAAGAATTATAGCTGTAGCTCTCTCATACTTAGGTTGGCTATCAAGTTGCTCACCGGGCTCTAAAAATCCACCAACAGCAATTGCAGGATCCACTGGTCCACCATATGAAGCTAAACAGTCAATATTATATGGATTCTGAGAACATTTTTTGAAGTGATCTAAATATGTTGCTGGTTCAGCATCTGGGTCATCAGAATCATCTACATCTTCAGGTTCTTCCTCAAATTCAGTATTTGTAAAATAGCCCCAGATACTCTGTATAACACATTCTTTAACATTGGTTTCAGAATAAAATTGTGAACGAAGAGGAGCATAACAGATTTTATCCAGGCCCTTTCCTTCAACTTGTCCAAGAAATTCTATCTGTTTCTGTAATTTTTGAACCTCTAACAAAAATTCCTTATGAAATACAGGTCCAAACTGAATAGGACCATCAGATGTATTGTGAATAATGTTTGGCAAGCCAACAGCTCGAATTATAACTTGTTCTGTACGATAAAAAGGTTCAAAGTGACTATCAAAATATTCACGTTCCACACGAGACCTACTTGTAGGAGAAGCCCATAATTCGACAGGATCTGTGGTAACCTTCATATATTTGATGCCATGCCCTAGTCCCACAACAACACACAAACCCCAAAACAAAACAAGCCATGGATTAGATGCACAGTAAGTTCCCCACCATCTGAAGAACTGTTCTAATTTACGGTCAGTTTCAGCTCCCAGGCGTTCCAATAAGGTTGCACTCGAGTCTATCTGACGAGGAATATTAGCACCTTCCGCACTGACAACACTGGATCTCTTGGATCTCAACGGGCTATCTTCTTCATCAGCACCCAGAGCAATTCTTGACTGATTTAAACCAGCCAGTCTCTGCCCCACAGGATCTACACCTTCACCTCGCACTAAACTAGAAATTGAGTAATGATCACTGCACTTCCACTGCATGTACAGAACTCCTAGAAACAGGAGAGTTCCAATTACAAAAACAATGGCCATTACAACAACATAGCCATTCACACCACATATCAGAAATGGCCCTTTCTTTGGAGGTACTGGAGGAGGTACAGGGCAACTGGCTTCACAGTCCACACAACTGCAAGCTGGAACGTCTGAGCTCAGAGCTTTACTACATGGAGTTATCTCCGGATCCAGAGGCACAAATTCTTCTACAGGAGTATCTGACACAACGTAAGTCATTTGAAAAGGTACGAAGGGATTTCCTTCTGCATCGCCCATGTACGTGAACCACTTCTGCGGTGAGCAGCGGCTAGCTCCCCACTCACCACACATTAGATCCAGTGCCAATTGTCCTGTCGATGGCACAGACACCTGGATGCACGAGTTAAATGTACCTTCGATGTACTTCTGAGTGACATACATATCTACACCCAATACGAATTCCTTTCCTTCATCGTTTACTTCCACTTGGGTGACATTCATATATCTGCTTTGGTCAACGCCACACGTAATTTGGCACAAGTGGCGAACCAAATTTTGCATGCATGACGGGCATCGCTGAAGAAAATTAGCAGCCAATTCTATGTTGCGATCGAGGGCATCCAGCTGTTGTTTATTGCAACACGTTGTAATAGAGGAACCCGGTGCCTTACCTTCGAAAAATATAGGACACCATTTTTTTAATATTTCTTGCCCCTCTCCATCCAAAGGTTTTGACGGGCCTGTATAAGGGCAATTCTGTTTTCTCCCGAGAGGATCTGTATTACATTGTCCATACCATATGCAATGATAGTCTTCTTCAGCACTAACGGGGCACGACCCCATCCAGGTCACAACAAACAAGGCAGCTATCCAAATGAAAAAGTACTGTGCGGATATATTCGATTTATACCGATGTTTCGCGCGAATTATTGAGTCACACAAGCGCGCCATCGTTTCACCTGGCCTTCTTTCGTAGGCCTTATTCCTTTAAATGCTTAACTTCACTCGCAACAAACAGCTTTCACTACGCGAACAGGGTCCAGCAGAAAACCTTCACAAATAGCTGAAACCTTTTCTGCAGCAAGTAGGCGAAACTACCAGCCACAAGAACTTCGACGTAGCATTTCTTCACGTTCTTCTTTCTAATTAAAAACTTCACTGTTACACTTGTACGTCAGTTCCCGAACTAGACGGTGACTATACTCATCACTACAAGACAAGAAGAACCGAACTGTCGGAATTGACGCTGCGTTGGAAACAAAACTACCGTTTGCGCCTGCCGATTGTGCTGCGCTCTGGCGTATAGTCTACAAACTATATCAATCCAGAACTTTCCTCTGTAGATGTCTCTCCATACACGAGCGCTACATTTAAAAGTACGCAATCGTCCCTTCCGAAAAGTCCTGTTCGTAAAAAAAACTACATTGTACATGAATGCTCAAACAAGATTTCGTCAAACATTGATTTTGTAAATGCAGCTCGCATACAATTGAAAGGGACAAAAGGGATGAAAAAGAATACAGTACGATTTTATGAACGTTCAGAAAATAAGCATTCACTTTAGCCAATTTCATCACAATTTCGAGACATTTTCGAAAAAACTGAGAGTGCGATCACTTAAATTTTGCTTAAACGGGTGAGAAATTGAGATGAGCGGTTTTGGAAATTTCTATACGGTAACTTAACTATTCTATTGAAAGAGTTATCGAGATCAGAATAAAACAGTTTGGAGAGAGTGATGTAATAAATAGGGTATCTATGAGAAGAAAATCTAAGAGTGCCCCCAAAGCCGTTTAAACCGTTTACAAATAGCTTTTTCTAGCTTTTTCTGTTATAACGAAAGTCATTCAATGCCTCAATTGAATAGGTTATAGTCAACTAAGTCAACAAATAACTAGTGGTGCTATAGAATGGCACAGACTTTCTCGTAGGAAAGTTTTCTAATTTCCTTGGTGTGGACTGGCTTCACGGTCTTGCTCTATCTTCTTGCCAACTGTCATCAATTGTCACCCAAAGTACACGGCTTTGACGTTTTCTCAACTTTTTGGTTTCCTACTTGTATAAATGAAATATTACTTCAAGAATATTAAAAAAGAGTAAAAGCTCGTCCAAAATAGAAATTTTCATTCAAAAATTTAGGGCCGTTTTATAAAAAATGGCGATTAAGCATTAATGTAAAAGAGACATTTGAAACGCATTTTTAAAGGAATCTATTGAGTTGTCAAAAAACATCATTTAAAGTCATTTCAAGAACTTCCACTCACAAATGCAATAATGTAAACAAATTGATAAAAATGAGCATATTAACGGCGTGAGGGATATTAAAAATACATTTATGTATTTTTAAAAGCAAAAGAATACATCAAAAGATTCTCAAATTTGACGTCAAATTAAACAGTGCAATTAAAACTATCAATAGAAAAGTCGAAAAAAATTGGAGCCGTGTTTGAGAAAATAGCGTTTAAGCGTGTTTGAAAATGTAAAATTTTGAGCTCATTTTAAAAAAAAATTATTGAATTTTCGATATGACATTATTTAAAGCACATGTACTCATAAATAAAATAATGTGAATAAATCGCCTGTAATGTAAATATTACCGACGCGAGAAAGTCAGAAAATTACATTTTGTAATTTTTCTGACTGAAACTAGAAGAATTGAGCGATATGAAATTTATGTAAGGTACATTTGGCTACCCCTACCAATAATTTAAAAACCAATTTGGAGCCGTTTCTGAGAAAATCTTGTATTTGTAAATTTCTCATTTTTAAATAACATATGAGGAATAATCTTGTATTTGTAAAAGCAGACAAGAAGGGGACAAGACTGTACAGTACCAGTCCACGCCAAGAATATTAGAAAACTTTACTACGGAAAATTCTGTAGCAGATCTAGCTCCTGTGCATATTGTGTGGACTGAAAATGTTTACTTGCATTGCGTCTTGGCGCATGCCGGGATGGGATATTCCTGCTTGCAGTCCGGGAATAAATGTAATATAAATCGTTGGTGGGTAGAGATGTTGATCGGTTATCAAGTCTTTGAATACTCTAAATGGTAAATATTTCTAAATTCTTAAAATTTTCCAATTTGCTAGTTTGTGGAATATTTTAAATGTTAACATTTCTAAAATGAATTGATAATATCCAGGTTTTATTTTTACTTTATTTAATAACCAAATAGTTGTATAGCACATTATATTATTATTATTATTATTATTATTATTATTATTAGTATTAGTTTCAGTATTATTGTTATTATTATGAAATACACGTAAAATCATTTACCATTATCTCACAGGGCTTGAACTCTTTGACTTGACGTGTTTTCGCTTGCATGCTGACGAGATTCCCTCCATTTCTAGTGTTTCAAGGGGAATTCAAAAATACGTACGCAATTTTAGCGTCTTCAAAACCTCTTTGAAACAATTAGCAGAACTAATTAGCATTTCACTGATTTTTTCTCCTTCTTCTTTTCCCGATCCTCTTATCTCGATTTTTTCCTCGATCTCCAATCAAACTCTTCCTTCCTCGCTTTCACTCCTGTCATCTACGTCAGAACCTTAATCCAAATTGCGTACGCATTTTTCATTCAATGACTTCCTTTATTATGTACGATGGTAATATAAATTTTGAAAGTAGGCAGGCGGAAGAGCAGGCTAAATGACCTGAGCCTCGCCACCAATAAAGACATTTATTTGTTTTATTTATTTATTTATTTATTTATTTATTTATTTATTTATTTATTTATTTATTTATTTATTTATTTATTTATTTATTTATTTATTTATTTATTTATTTATTTATTTATTTATTTATTTATTTATTTATTTATGTATTTATTTATTTATACGAGAAAGTAAAATTTGTAGCAACTTTTTCGAAAATATTGACAATATCACATGCTTCATGTAAAGTATCTTCAAAAATTAAAATAATTTAATGATCTCCGGAATTGCATAAGTAAATCTTACTCCTGTGTTTACAACGTTTCTGCTCAAAAGCATCTAATCACTCATAGTTATGCGAGAAAGATACGTACTGTGACATACCAGATTGTCACCAATATGAAATTCAGCGATTTTCTTTAAAAATAATACTTTATTAGCAAAAAGACGCTGGTTGCCATGGTACCGGAGTGCAACATATAAACAACGCCTATTAGTTCAAAAGCGGACGATAAGTAGCATCCGTGGGTTCGCCTACGAAGTAATATAAACAAACCTAAGAGATGCCTAGTTACACGAATGAGAAAATTCCATTCTAATATATCGGAAGTGTCATGGCAATAGTCAATAGCATGGAAGTGTCATGACAATAGTCAAAGTGTCATGGCAATTCAGTCAGCCTTCATACTGCTCGTTGTGTATACTTCGCGAATGTTCATTGCCGCCTGAGATATGGCATAATATTCTGGGGAAATACATCTTATAGCTCCCAGACTTTTAGATTACAAAAACCAATTGTACGAATAATAACCAAATCCCACCCACGTGATTCATGTAAGCCTCTCTTCATTAATCTAGGAATTCTACCATTACCGTGTCTTTTTATTTACGAATCAGTGGTTTTTGTCAAAAATGACTTGCTCAAGGGCGGGAATATTTTTCAGAAAATGCCGAAGTCTATTACTATAACACTCGACGTAGAATTCATATTCATCAGGTGACAGTATCAACAGCTCATTACAAAAAAATCACATACAATACATGTACATTATTTTACAACACCTTGCCAGATGACATTAAACGATTAAATTCAATAGAAAAGTTTAAATCCCAAGTGAAATCGTTTCTGCTGCATAACTGTTTCTATACAATTAGAGACTATACTGAGCATCACAAGAAAAGTAACATTAATTTTAACAATGATACATAATGCATTATTTACCATTTGGATTGTATAAATGAGTATAAACAACCTGTAACAACTATTGTACTACAGCTTCCGGGTCAATGACCCCCATCTCGATCAGGTTTTTCGTCCAGTTTCCCTGATCCATTGAGCAAATGCTGAGATGGCCCCTTTTTCTGCTTCTGGCCATAAATGTAACTTCATTTTCTGTGCACGTCTTCTAGAATTCAGTGGGAAATACAATTATTCAAATTATCGTTTCCATGTTGTCGCGGCAGGAAGTAATAAGAGCCAAAATTTATTCCTTATTTATCCTTGAAAATAGGTTTTATTACATGGGATTTTTTTTGTTTTTTTCTCCCTTTCAAAATTCAAAATTCAAAATTTATTGCTTATTTATCCTTGAAAATAGATTTTATTACATGCGAGTTTTTGTTGTTTTTTTTCTCTCTTTCAAAAATTCAAAATTTAAGTAGTATATGACTTAGTGTAGGGATCACAGAATTTTGAAAATGTGCACACAATTCACTTTTCCCCATAGCACGTCATACGCAGTTTTTAACTGTTTTTTTGACGTAAAATAAATAAATAAAAAAATATAAAAAAAGTGAGATGTAAAAAATTGTTGCAGTAGTATACAAAAATATTCATTCGAGCTCTCGACACGATAGCGATCGGGTCAGGGTGCTAAATATATAGCAGTTTATTTGAACAGAAAATTTACGTGAGTTCGGACGTAGTGATTTGTTGTTGTTAGTATTCAAAAGATAGAACTCAGAAATTGTTTTATACGAAGTGAACAGTGAATGCCAATAGTGGGACTTATAAAGATTATTAAATTTTATTAAGCCGACAATGATAATCGAACTTAGTCTCCGATGATAGGAACCCGATGATAACTTGGTGAACTTATATGCTAATATTTTAACAGCACTTACGATTTTGCTTAGGTAATGAACAATAAGGAGTATTAGAACTTGTAGCAATTCAAGCAGGTGAATGGGGATGGAAAGCCAATGGATAAACAGTGTACATAGTGGTTTATGAGAAGAAACGACAAGATACGGATTTGGTCGGTAGCAAGAAAGAAGATTGGACGAGGCCCATTGCTGACTGGGAGACATTCTTACCAGGACAGCGCCCAAGATTCTCAAGGATGACAGGTTCCATAGCGCTATAGTAAAGGTCATGACCAAAAAGAATGATATACTTTGTTACTAAAATTTATAAATAAATTCGTTATTTGTTATTGGTGAAAGCTGATTATAATTTCAGATTCCACGCTTCTCCGTATGGGGGGAATCGTAAGTATTCACGATTATTTCGGTAAAGAACCCGCCGACTGAGTCAGCAACGGTGTTATAATTAAACATAATTTGGGAGCTCATAATTCACATCATTCCTAATCGGATAACTCGTTTACAAGTACCAGCACCATGATATCAACTAAAAGAAGTTAAGTCAAATACTGCTGCAACGAACGACAGTCCCATGATTTCTCGTGAATAGCATTCGCATTCACATTTGTTAAGTACACATTTCGGTTTCAGCGACAAATTTGCATGTTAATTGAAATTACAAAAGAAATATGCCACTTTAAGAACAAAAATACTACACAATATGAATAATAACTTAAATATAATGGGATTATGATGCATTTATACCAAATGCACTAAATATGTACTAACATGCTATATAAGTTCACCGAATTTCTGTTCGTTTGATTGTGTTTTGTGGACATTTGATAATTAACATATAATAAAGCTCATAATTAAAAATTTGATGTTTCATAAACTTCCAAGTCATAATAATAATAAGAAAAGGTTTGACAAGAGAAATATTTAACTATAAATCAAATGCTATTCCCACCCTCGTCAGTTTCAGGGGAATTGCCACATGCACGCTTAGAACTATGTTTGCCCAAAAAAGGGTACTTTAGCCCAGATTTTCTGCAGGTACATGACTCAGCAAGCGTGTAAGCATTACTGTAAATGCGAAATTTGAAGCTATTTTTGACAGAAATTATTGAGTTTTCGAAAAACTTTATTTGAAGTCATTTCAAGCACTTCCATCCCATAAATGCAGTAACGTATACAAATTCCTGGAAAAGTGCATATTAACGACGTGAGGAAAATTTAAAAAAAAATATAACGTAACTTTTGAAAAAAGAAATGATAACACAAAATAAAAAATACGTCTTATTCAGTGCAATTCTCATTATCCGTTGGAAGATTTTTGCGAAAATGGCGTTTGAGCTTTTCTGAAAATGCGGAATATTGATCTCATTTTCACAGAAATCTGTTAAGTTTTCGAGAAACTTTATTTAAGGCTTTTTCACACATAAATATAACGATGTGGGTAAATCGCCAATAATGTAAATATCAACGACGTAAGAGTCAAGTCAAAAAATTCACATTTTTGTACATTTTGAAGAAACAAAAGAATAGAGCAAAATAACGTTTATGTCGTCTTATAGCGGACATTTAGCACTATCCTAACCAAAAATTTAAAGAAAAAAATTCGAGCACTTTTTGAGAAAATTTTGTTTTTGTATTTTTTGAAAATTGCAAATATTGCAAGCAAATTGCGAGAACACTACAAAATTTTCAAAAAATGTACATTACCGTAATGAAAGAACTAATTCTGGACAACCAATTTTATTTAAAGGAAAAGTCTCTATCTGCAATTCTGTAGTTGCAAAAACAAAGACGCAAAAGAATTCAAACTCTTGCAATTTTCGAAAATGCAGAGTTAACAATAAGAGTTAACAATACTATTTCGAAAATGCAGAGTTAACAATAAGAGTTAACAATACTATTTCGAAAATGCAGAGTTAACAATCCTACGCCACCTTTACAAGTGTGATTTACTCTATTCTCACAAGAAATTTAAAGAAACAATTTGAAGCCGTTTTTGAGAAAATTTTTAAAATGTCCGGGGGGCATGATGTAAAGTACCATCAAAATTTTAAAGAATGTTTTTAGAAATTTCAAAGCTTCAACTAGAGCCAGATGAACAGATGTTTCTTCAATTTTGAAAAAAGCCTATGAATGTTTTAGGCGCTAGTAGTGTTCACAGACAGACGGACGGACGGACAGACATTTTGAAGAAACACGCTTTTTCGGTAGCAGGGGACCCCAAACGAGTGTTTCCGTCAAAATCTCCCAATCGATTTTCCGCAGCATTACATAACTTTCTCTGTACTACGTTACTACGCGCGTGTGTGTGTGTCTCTCCCTTTGGAAAAGTTTGAAAAACAAATGTTGAGCCATTCTAGAGAAAATGGCGTTTCAGCATGTCTGAAAATGGGGAAATTTGAACTAATTTTAACACAAAACTGTTGAGTTTTCGAGAAACTATATATGACATTATTTCAAGCACATGTACCCCTAAATACAACAGTGTTAACAAATTGCAATTAATGTAAATATTAACGTGTGAGACAAGTAAAAAAATACAGTTTCGTAATTTTTGAAAAAATAAAACGATCCTGTAAATTGGCGTTTATATTATCTCATTGAGTATATTTAGCACTATTCCTACTAAAAGTGTAAAGAAAAAATAAGGATCAGTTTCTGTAAAATTCTAGTTATTGTTATTTCTTAAAATTGCACATATTGCACGTCTGATTCTGAGAAAACTACTTAATGTTTTTAAAATATCTACATGATATTAATGAAAGAACTAAATGTGGATAACAAATTTCATTTGAAGGAAAAATCTCCCAGAGGCTTCATGTAAACACCTCCAAATTTTAAATAATGCTTTTCAAAATTTCAAAGCTTCAACTAGAGCCAGATCAACAGGGGTTTCTTCAATTTGGAAAAAATCCTATGTATGGTTTAGGCGCTAGTAGTGTTCACAGACGGACGGACAGACGGACCGACGGACGGACAGACGGACCGACGGACGGACAGACGGACCGACGGACGGACAGACGGACCGACGGACGGACAGACGGACCGACGGACGGACAGACGGACCGACGGACGAACAGATGGACGGACAGACAGACATACGGTCGGACGAACGTTTTGGCGTCAATTTACTTTGCAGTATCAAGATCCACAAAACTGGGATTCTGCCTAAATCACGTGTTAGAAGACTACTTTCTAGTATATGTACGTATTTATGGGGTAATATACGTAGTATAGAGAAAGTCGTGTAATGCTGCGCGAAAGAAAGACGAAAATTTTTGACAAAAAATTCATTGCCGGGTCCTGTAAACAAGAAAGTGCGTAAATCCAGTTGGTAAATTAAAGGAAAAGTCCCCTAATACGTGGAATAGCCATAATCCCTGTTTTATCGGTCGTTGATGCCGAAAAAACAATTGAAAGCAAAACATCCGTCCATCCGTCCGTCAGTCCGTCCGCCCGTCGTCTGTGAACAAACCTAGCGCCAACCACACGTGCGATAATTTCAAAATTGAAGAATCCCCTGTCCACCTGGCTCTAGTAGAAGCTTCGAAATTTTGAAAACCATTCTTTAAAATTTGGGAGTACTTTAAGTAAAGCTCCCCGGACATTTTCAAAATTTTCTCAAAAACGGCTACTAATTTTTCTTTAAATGTCTTGAAAGAATGCAGTGAAATACATTTATAAAGGTGGCATAGGTCCTATTTTCACGGTTAACTCTGAATTTAATGCAAATTTAAAAAATAATGCAAATTTAAAAAATAACACCAACAAAATTTTCTCAAAAACGGCTCCAATTTTTTTTAAGTTTTAGTAGGGATAGTGCTAAATGTGCGTTATGATATATGACATACACGTCATTTTACTCTATTCTTTTGTTTTTGCAAAATTAGAAAAATGTAATTTTTTGACTTTTCTCTCCCGTCGTTAATATTTACACAGCAATTTGTTCACATTATTGTACTTATGAGTAGCACCTCAGTAGCCATTCTATACCCCTCTAGTTCTTAATGAAATGAGTTCATCAAAATCGAATCTAAGAATAATGAAATTTCCAATTTTTCGAAAACATGAATACTTTGTGCGAAATTTTAAACTTGGAAATTTTTATTGTCTTTAATCCATTTTGTCTTAGAAACTGTACAAAATGTTTTGATTAAATATGCATCTTAGATAGCGTGAAGGACGCTTAAGGGAATAGTGCACGTCTCATGTTCACTGAAGTGCCTGATTTTCCGAAAATTGAAAAAATTCAAAAATGTTAGGTATCTTCCTACAACTACAGTTGTGAAGACACAATTTTTTTCTTAATGAAATGTGTTCCTCAAAAGCAGATCTACAAATAAGGACATTGATTTTTTTGAAAATATGAGTATTTTTTGTATAATTTGGCGACAGTTTGCCCGCCCACATGATTAATAGTAAAATGTTTTATGTTGCATGAATAAGAAGCTAAGATATTTTAGATATTATACAACCACTGATCATAGAGTGGAAAAAACATTCGACATTCGAGCACTCAACCAATGCCAACACTTACTTTTAAAGGAAGTATGGACCATCAATAATCTCAACATAACAGCTTGAAGGCGTAGGACTGCCGCAAGGGAGAAGGTGTAACAGATTGCGCGAAACCCGAGAAGCCCAGGATGTCCCGTTCTCCCCCTCCCCCGCCATGAAACGGCGCACGCCCTCTCGGGGGTGGGGGGAAGCTCTTCGCAATGGGCGAGGGCCCCTTTGCACCTGGCCCTCAGGCCTGCGCGCCCGCTCTCCTTTAAATTTATCCAATTCGCCATCGGTAGTTGTTCAGTCCCTGACTGTTCAATATTTCGAAGGAGAAAAATACCATTTTGTCCACATAGTACCATAGCCAACATCCTGGACGTCAACAAAGAAATCCGCGCACTGAGAAGGTACAAACCGATCTAACATTGAGATTTATTACTCAAAATCAATGTAATTTAAAATTATCGTTTTAACAACAGTCTCATTAATGTTTATATTCAGAAGCGTTCATCATCATCCATAAACTTGTGCATATTAACAATCACATAACAATGGACGGCGGGTCAAAAACAAACCCCAGCGTCGTGTTTTCCTCTTCTCTGCATAAAAAAGGAAATACAGATTCATCATTTCGGACTTTTATTATGAGAACCTTCGAAAACCCTTAGTGATAGTTTAGCCTTTCAGTGTTTATCGGATGCTTACAAAACTAAGGCGTTAAAATAGCACGTACTTTCTCACCCGTCACGCGAAATGTACTCATATTTTCGAAAAATTGCACATGACCTTATTTCAAAATCTATCTTTAAGGAACAGATTTCATTAAGGGAAATCTCTCAGTCATCACAATTATAGTTCAAGGAAGACGCCGAAAAAAATTGAATTTTTCAATTTTCGAAAAATTAGGAACTTCAACGAAAATACGACTTGCCCATTCTCTAAAACGTCCTTCAGACTATCGAGCAAGAAAATTTAATTAAAAACGATGGAGCTGTTTTTGAAAATTTTGAAAATATCCCAGGGGGATTATGTAAAGTACCCTCTAAAATTAAAGTTTCAGGTTTCAAATCCAAGAGGCCGCGACACCAGCCAGATCGATTGGGGATATCATTTTCGGAGAAAATCGACTGAACGGTTTGGTCGCTAGCGTTGTTAACACAAGAGCGGACAGACTTTTTGCCTCATTCGATTTTTCGGTATCAAGGTCCCACAAAACATGGATTCTGGCTACACCACGTGTTAGAGGATTTTTTTCTAAATTTAGCAACTGGATTTATCCACTTTTTCGTTACCACGACCCTGTAATAAGAGTTTTTTTTCTACCGTTTTTTGTGCAACATTATATTACTTTCTCTCTATTGCGTAAACGGAACGAGAAAGAAAAAATCGAAACCGTCGCCAGGCATAATCGTTTCGTGGAAACTCCAGCGTTCTTTTACAACCAAGCCATACCATAATCATGATGAAATCTTATTTTAGTACTTGTCGATTTACAACAGAATTACGCACAGTTCAACGCTAACAGTGGTGGCGAGAGGTTGTTGTGCCCTTGTTAACTCGATTGTCGTCAAGCTGAGCACTCAGTAATTTGCGTGAAGTAATTTCAGCGTACTCGAAAGTAATTTTAACTGAATAACTAGTAGTGAATATAAATAAAAGTGAATTAACGTGCACTGGGCCTCAGACGTGCATCAAAGCATTGATGCAGGCCTTGAACAACACTACGCCCCACGCATCATACACAAGGCATCATAGATCAGCAGCATCAGGAAATACAGGCAGCAGCATTATTTCCAGAAACACCACCAATCATTGCCACAATTGAAACAGCAACTACAGGACCTTCAAACGCAAGTACTAAACAACCAACGCTCTAGTTGGCCGCCTTGAAACAGTGCACCTGTGCCAACAGAACAAAGTGACCACGAAAGACAAAAAAACTGATACTGGATCACGTTATGTTATCAACACACCTACATCAAACAGGATCGAAACATTAAACAACAAAACGTCAAAAAATGTCGAACACATCAGTTCAGCGGAAACAGTGATGAAAATTCCTCCTATAATAATACACAAAGCGGAAAAAGTTTCAACTGTTGATAAATGGTATTAAAAGTGTAGTTAAACAAGATTTCACAACAAAAATAGAAGCAGACAAAGCGAAAGTTAAACTTAATTCAGAAGATTTCGTCATGAGTCGGCTTCAGCAGCGTGCGGACGTGCCTTACGGAGCTCGCTAGTGTCGTTGGAATTGCATATCCTCTGTTATCTGTGCAATGCTGGAAGGTTTTGTGTCGTTCTCCTCAGATACCTGTTCGCGTCTGTTGTTCTGTGTTTTAGGCGTTACTAACACTGAACTCCTTAGTGACTTATTATTTAACTACCATGGGAAACTGTGGCAAGTGTTCCAAAAGAGCTAATAAAAGTGGACCGGTTGTCAAGATTGAATATTGTGACTAAACTGTCGTTCCATGGTAAATGCCTTATTCCCGAGGACAATCAGTATTATCAAGATAACGAGAGTATTTGGAGATGTGAGCCTTGTGATAAAAACCGTCGGAAAAGCATAGCTATTGGATTTAGGCCAGGATCTGTGGTTACTTTTAACGATGTATTTAAACTTGTGTTGGATTTGAGAAATGGCCTTAAGGCCATCGAGGAAGACCCGGGCAAGTCAATTAATTACGTCTTTGAGGAATTAAAAGAAACTAAAAATTTCCGGAGATAGCAGCTCTGCTTGATCTCGTTAATAACTTGAGCAATGAGGAACTAAAAAGCAAAGTACTTGTGATGGAGAATCGAATGGATGACATTGGACAATATTCTCGGAGGGATACTATAGAAATTCATGGTATTCCAGTAGAGAAAGGCGAAAATTTCCTAGAAGTGGTGAAGGCGGTTGGGACGGCACTTGACTAACCAATTGAAGAAGATATAAGTGCATGTCATAGACTAAACATTCGGGAACGAAGTGGGAAGCCTCCAGGAATAATTGTAAAAATGGTTCGTAGACTGGATGCTGAGGCAATTCTGGAAAGAAGACGTGGCACACGAAATTTATCCACACTCCATGTAGGCATCTCTAGCATTCCTGCGGCACCTATCTACATTAATGAAAGTCTCTACCCGGGCAGACGCCGACCTCTCAATGTAGCAAAGGACAAGAAAAAGAAAAGAATTACACAATCTGTGGATAAGGGGAGGAGACATTTTGATGAGAAAAGCGGACGGCGAACCAGTAAAAGTAGTACCATACAAAAAAACTCCCATGTAATATAATCTATTTTCAAGGATAAAAAGGCAATAAATTTTGGTTCTTATCCATGTTGTCCTTCGGAATAATACTTCTGGCCGCGACAACATGGAAACGATAATTTGAATAATTGTATTTCCCACTGAATTCTAGAAGACATGCACGGATAATAAAGTTACATTTATGTCCAGAAGCAAAACAAGGGGCCATCTCAGCATTTGCTCAATGGATCAGGGAAACAGGACGAAAAACCTGATCGAGATGGCGTCATTGACCCGGAGGCTGCAATACAATACTTGTTACAGATTGTTCATACACATTTCTACAGTTCAAATGGTAAATAATGCATTATGTATCATTGTTAAAATTAATGTTACTTTTCTTGTGATGCTCAGTATAGTCTCTAATCGTATAGAAACAGTTATGCAGCAGAAACGATTTCACTTGGGATTTAATCGTTTTTCTATCGAATTTTCTATCGAATTTAATCGTTTAATGTCATCTGGCAAAGTGTTGTAAAATAATGTACATGTATTGTATGTGAATTTTTTGTAATGAGCTGTTGATACTGTGACCTGATGAATATGATTTCTACGTCGAGTATTATAGTAATAGACATCGGAATTTTCTGAAAATATATTCCCGCCCTTAAGCAAGTCATTTTTGACAAAAGCGTAAATAAACAGACAAGGTAATGGTAAAATTTCTAGATTAATGAAGAGAGGCTTACATGAATCACGTGGGTGGGATTTGGTTATTTTCGTACAATTCGTTTTTGTAATCTAAAAGTCTGGGAGCTATAAGATGTATTTCCCCAGAATATTATGCCATATCTCAGGCGGGAATGAACATTCGCGAAATATACACGACGAAGAGTATGAAGGATGTTTGTATCATTTGCAAAGAGAACCGTTATTCCGTTTCGAGTCGTCGAGGGCATATCGTTTACGTAAAGTAGGAACAGAATAGGGACTAAAATCGATCCTTGAGGAACTCCACGTGCAATGGGCAAAGAGTCGGAAAGGTGCGTACGTAATGTTCCATCATTCCAGTAAGGTATTTCAACTCTCTGAGATCGTTGTTTAAGGTACGAACATAACCAATCTACCACGGATTCGATATGAAGGTAATTTGGAAAGTAATATGTCATGATCAATGACGTCAAAAGCTTTTGAGAGATCTAAAAATAATCCAATAGGTGCCTCGTTTTCATCCAATGATGAGGCGACATCTTTGAGAAAAGAAAATATAGCTGTTTCCGTTGATTTTGATTTTCTAAATCCATGTTGGCAATCTGAAAGCGTGTGTTTAGTGAGAAAGGTTTCCATTCGTACGTAGAAAAGTATCTCTAATATTTTTGAAAAAACGGATAGAAGAGAAATGGCTAAGTTTGTTGCATGTCCCGTAGTCAATCTAGCCAATAGGCAAGGAAGGTATGAAGTTAAGTACGTTAAGTGTATGTAATACATCTTTGACAAACTACAACATTGCCGATCAACCGTCTATCTTTATGCGAATCTGCGTGACGAGTGAGCAAAATGTAAAAACCGTTTGAAATTTCAAGTTTCAATAGTATTGCAATAACTAAAACATAGGGTTGTCTAATTATAATTAAAATAGTAAAAGGACATACGGAAGTAAGTGGAAATTTTAAATTTCTACTTACTTACTACTAAATTACTACTTAAAAAAATTAAAAAAAGCGGGGCGCTAGCCGAATGCATTTACTACGCTCCGTGAAGTCACGAAGGTTAAGCGCATTCGAGACTCGCGGTTCGTGGTTGGGTGACCGGCCAGGAACCCGGATCTAACGGCGTCGAGCCCTGACCGAAGGGATAAAAGGCACTGACTGACTGCGACGTGACGAGACTGGACTAATATTAACAATAATAATGCTCATTAATGGAGGATTACTCCCAAGGGCAAAGGCTCAACGCCCCTTAAGGGGCTTGAGACGCGTTGCGTCAAGGTGTGGACGCAACAAATAAAAAATTTAAATGTCAGATTTAAACAAAAATGAGATATCTAAGTCAAGACCAGTTAAAAGAAAGTACACATTTGCAAACTTTTAAAAATGGTAAAAGTGAATAGAAGTCGAACGTTTGTCTTGCGGTGCGTTTGTTTCTGAAGCTAACGGCGGTAAGTGTATTCGACATTTGCATCATATGTTGTTTGCATCATGGTGGAAATAACACCATGGTATTTCTATCACGGTTTAAAAAACTTATTATTGGACGATATGGTAAATTATGATAACTATAAGATTTAACTAGTAAGCTGTTATTATAATTTTTAATATTATAAAATTTGTATATCTTTTTATTTATATCTAGGATCATCTGGATTTAGATAATCTAGGATTTAGATAAACAAATTACCAATGCCAAACACAGAAAATGTGTTCAAGATGCAGCCATTTCCAAATCCATGAAATCTTTTGTGATACAAAGCGATACACCTTTGGCGAAGCAAGTATGGCTGGCTGAAGGAATTTTGGCATATCACTCAGTTAAACATCACAACAGCTTCAAATCAATGTATTGTACGTCTCCGTTATTACGAGAGTTATTTCCTGATCTGACAATTGCAAAAAAAGTATTTTTCTACACCCATTCTATAAATTCTGTCATTTCATGGCTGCAACCCGTTGCATAATGATACTCATTACGATACAGATTTCATTATGTGTAGCGTCATGGAGAAAAACACTCAGACATTTACAAGTATGTACAAGTTTATTTACACGTATGTACAATAACTAACTTCTGCTCCGAAACTTCACACTTTTGAGTATTTCCTTGTGGATACCCACATAGCTAGGGAGGCCCCGCCTCCACTGACGCTTCTCCCGCGCCACTACCGTGACCTCGTCACCCGTGCAATGGGCACAACACGCTCCAGCCTGGTCGTAAAGTTTTGCGCATCGCGCGAGGTTTCCAGAACAAAACTCCCGTGTCAACTCGTCGGCTCGAGTTTATACCTAGAGTGTAGCCGTCACGTGACCGTCCTTGGTGTAGGAGGGAGGCTCACGTCTACCACGTGACCTTCCAGGTCAAGCTGGCGTCCACTTGGTCTAAATACGAGTAGATCCCAGCGCCGCCGGGGCGCCAAGGCTATTCAGCCCGCAGATATGCGATACTTCCTCCCACCCTCCTCCTTCTCATCCTCCTCCTCCCACCCACGGCCGCCAACGTGACTTTACATATGATACAGGTTCTTGACCAATCTCAGAGAAGTTTACAAACAAAGTTTAAGGATGTACAATTAATTAATAATTGAGAATCTTTCTAGTAAATATTTCGTTCGATTGTGTACATTAAAATTGCATTTAATATAATTTATGTTTGTCAGTTTTAATTTTTTTGTTATTAGTCATTTTTACGTGGAATATTATTTAAAATATATTGGACCGTAATTTCACTTTGAATCTATTTGACTCGCGCAGTGATAGTTATTGAAGGGAACATTTGACTGACAATAAGATCTGAACGCAAGTGATTTTGTTTTATAACACAAAATTACTTGCGTTATATGTTGTTGCCACATATATGTGGCTGCCGTATGGTTACCTTTTAAAGGCCGGCAAATTCGTTAGTTTAAAATGTCTAGTGAATCAGAAGTGGAGTTGGCATAAGTCGTAGAAAAAGTACTGTATGAAACTCGATGTATTGGGTATTAATACACTCGTGTGAAGTTTACGATACTCACTCGTATCGTAATATCACACTCCTGTATTAATACCCATTATTACATCATCGTTTCATAATGTACTATTGCGCTCCGACAAAAAACAGAGGCGATTGTTTCGGGTGTCTTAGCTCCTCACTCGATTGACACTTTGACTAAAGATGTGCAAACGGTTCCGTACATAAGTATCAGCACAGACAGTAGCAACCATGGGAATCAAAAGTTGTTTCCAGTCGTTGTGCAGTATTTTGATTATAAAAAACCGTATCCAAGTCCAGTTCTTAGATTTGCAAGAAACGACAAACGAAAGAGCCGCCACTGTCGCTGACAAGATACAAACTATTTTAAAAAAAGCATGACTTTGAAGGGAAAGTTATAGCATACTCGGGAGACATAACGAACACAAATTTCGGTGGAATGAACAGGAAAGGCACGGAAAACGTATATGCACTTTTAAAAAACGGTTTAAATACTAATTTAATTGGTGTTGGTTGTTCAGCTCATA
This sequence comes from Teleogryllus oceanicus, assembly GCA_964035755.1. Classification (NCBI taxonomy): domain Eukaryota; kingdom Metazoa; phylum Arthropoda; class Insecta; order Orthoptera; family Gryllidae; genus Teleogryllus; species Teleogryllus oceanicus. Next base: position 52,260,265 of record CAXIVR010000002.1, on the reverse strand, counting down.
AACTTCACAACGCAACTCATCATGGTTTGGATCTATTTGACATTGACACCTTAGTTTTTAAACTACAATTATTTTTCGATCTACACTGGTCGGACAAATGAGTTGAAGGATTTTTGTGAATTTGTCGATATCGAGTTTCGAGAACTTTTGTACCACAGCAAACCATGGTGGAAATATATCCACCATGAGCAAGATCAGATGGCTAAGTCTTATGCCCACGGTTAATCGAATTCTTCAAATGTTTGAGCCATTGAGATCATACTTTTTATCGTAAAAAGATCCACCGAAACTATTGCGGTCATATTTTCTTCACTACTTTGCTGAATGTTATCTTTTGTTCGTTCATTCCCTGATGACATTGTTTAACGACAAGATGTTGACGATAGAGAAAGAGTGTAACAGTCTGCTCGAAGTTTTGATGGTCGTTTAATTCAGTCACTGAGTGAACGAATGAACAAAAAGTACTTGACACTGAATTTCTAAACTCAGCTTTTAAAACAGAGATGATGGGCAAGAAGTTGCGTGCGATAAATTTGTAGACAAAGTCATAAGCGTGTATAAAGGAGCAAACGAGTATTTGGAGAAATGGACTCAACCGTTGTCAGAGTTAAATATTTTCAAATGGCTTGATTTCCGGTACAAAGTTCCTATCAAGTATGAGTCGGTTGAAGAAACGGTAGTGTATTTAAATGCAAGACATGTGGTAAACGATTCAAAGTTATTTTATCAAATAGTCAATCTTAATAGATTTTTGGAACAACAGAGCGACGAAAATTTTTTCAAGTAGTCAAGCAGTTCGAAAGTGCGTTTACTTCTTTTAGCTACTTGGAGTAGCTAAAAGCGCGTGGAATCAATGTCAGAAATTTTAATGATTGTACAATTTCTTTTTGCGATTCCACCACACAATGCAAATTGTGAGCGCGTATTTTCGCTAATCAACGCTCAGTGGTCGAAAGAACCAAATTGTTTAAATGAGGAAACCGTCCGTGCAATAACACTTGTTCACCACAATTTCAAAGACATGAATTCTAAAGAGTTCAAAAATTATTTACAAAGGCCGGAGAATGTAAAGTTACTTCGAAAAATAGGCAGTTATGAAAAGTATGGTAACTGAGTTGTAGTTATGTTCCGAAAGGGAACGAACAATCAAAATTTTTTAGTTCAACAGATTTTAAATAAACTAATGATTTCAATTTATTGTATTTTTATTTGTTTCATAACCCTTTTTTAGTAATACAATTTGTGATACAATGTCCTGATTTTTGAGAACACCCGTCTGGTAACCCTACAGTTCATCAAAAGAATTACTCTTTTTCAGTTATCCTGTAAGCAATGATTCTAAATCCCTTTGAACCTTTGCCTCCACGTCACTGCCATATGGCAGCTTCCTCATAAACAACATGACCAAAACAAATTCCTGGAACCACCACTTAATATCCCTGCATTAAGAGCGCATCAGCTCCACTAAACGCACATGCGGTGAACACGCGATCGCGCCCGCCCCTCCCTCTCCCACCCGTCCTCTTTTTCTCGGCAGCACACGTGTGCAGTGGCAGGGTCCATGTCACCGCGGAAGATTGATACTGAGGCTTGATTGGGTTGTCCAGGTAAGGCACGGGAAGAGCAGCCCTTCGATAATGAATGTAGGCCAATTACAGGACTCGTGGCCCGTGCGCAGCGGAGGTCGGGGTCGGGGCTCGGAGTGAGGCGGGGGCGCACGGCAGGGGTGAGGGGGATCGAGGCGAAATTTAGAACATTTTAGGGGGCAATGCATATACTAATCGCTTATTAAGGTCAGAACTCTCTAACATAGGAATATCTGAAGCCACACTTCGTTCAATAATCTTGATATTACGATTTATTTAATTAGGAAGGTAAAGAAAGATAATAATATACTTTGAACAGGGGCAGACAAATTCACATACTTATGTTACATTCTGTTTCATGTATTTGGCCACAAGAATTTTGACAGACAGCTTATTACAAAAATCCTATTATTTAATTTAAGTTTTTATAAGAAGATATACATGTATATCCGCGTATCTGAGCATATGAGTAAAATTTATGAAATCTCGGATAGGCAAAATTCAATTACGAGACACCGGCTGAATAGTGAACATTCAATGGATTTTACAGATGTTAAAATATTGGAGTCGGAACGTAATCATTTTTCTACATTAGTGCTGGAAACCCTTCATATAAAAACTTCAGATTGTCCCAATACACAGGTTAAATTCTTTCACATGTTTTTATGACTCTGTCCTATGGAATTTTTCAAAGAAATAATGTTTATGTATGGTTGCTTGTCAAATTTTAAATTTCCTGTGTTTGTAAATAAATGAGTGAAGTACGCTATTTATTATATTGTACATACCCATATGTCACATTAAAATAAACCAACATTTATTTGTAGACAATATGGTGGAACATGCATTACGAAATATCACGAGAGCTAGAGCTTAGCAACGACCGTGAATAAACAATGTAGTTTTTGTTTTTTCTAAATGCATTATGAGTTTTCTGGATGCCGAAAGTAGAAAATTTGGGATTGGGCGAAGAAATTCAAAAGACGATCAAAAGGTCAGCTACACCAAAATATAACGAACGTATGGATTGGCTGGGTGAGAGAAGGACGGTCAAATGTTATGGAAAAAATGAAGGTAGTTTAATACGAAGTCTTCGAGGGATGAATCATGCAGGAAGATTTCATTCTGCTCGGAAACGCGCTTCTGAACTGATCATAGGTTCGTGAGAGGGAACGAGTACAATCTAGATAGAATTGGGTTATCAGTGAAATTTTAAGGACAGTGAATGATATTGCAGATATTTTCATGTGGAAGCAATATTGATGTATAAATTGGAACTTTGTCGGGAGTGGTAATCGAATTCGGGACTATGTCATAGGACGTAATCGGGACTGATAATTTTGATAGTTCGAGACCAGCTTGGATAGGGGCAGAAGAGGATTTCGTGGAACTTTGGACTACGGCAAGCTCGCAAGATATTTCGACTGAGAAGTCTACGAGGACATCAACGAAGAAAAGATAAGTTAACGCGGTATAAATTGTAAATTGAAAGATATCTTGATCAAAGGCCTAAAATTGTAAATACACTAAATTGTTTGCTAAAAGCGTAAAATAAACTTTGTTGAATTTTGTTCTTTAGAAAAGAAAGTGATCTTTCATTTAGTCAATCCAAACAGAAATGAACTAGGAATAGAATCATTCTATTTCAGATTCCCAGCTGCGCTGTATAGTCGGCGGATCCTATAATCCATTATAGAGGTAATAAGGATTATAATATATCGTGACCCATTGACCCAGCAAGCCGGACGCTAAGATCTTTAGCAGATATAAATGTAGAGAGAGGAAAATTTTGTATATCTCAATATAAATAATTATTTTTATACATTTCTTTACCCATTTAATATTTGGAATTTGTGTATTGTATTTCTTGTAATGCATTTGAAACCTCCCCCTTTTTTTTTCTTGGAATACCTCCCAGCCGTCGGCTGATATTGATGTTTTGTTTGGTTTAATTTGGCGAGTCTTTATGTTTTTACTATATCGAGTGCTATGTATGTATTTCTTCGTAATATTCTTATTTCTTTGTAGTATTTTCTCATAATATTGTACAGTAATCATTTCATAATTTTTCTGTTACATAGTCTAGCCTGAGGACGGGGAAAAATGAGTTCCCGAAACGTCGCTCTGTAATTTCCAGACAAACTCTGTATATATGTGTATAAATTAATAATAGGATCTTTGTAATAAATCTTGTGGCAAATACATGAAACTGAATTGAAGTGAACAAAAGACAATCTTCTGTGTGTGAAGTTTATGTTACAATCTACACGACTCGAAAATATGGTTTATTTTTGCATTAATTATTTGTTTAATTTATAGCAGTGATTGTGAAAATTCATAGAATGTACATGTATTGACGGTTGTGATGTCAAGATACGGTCTTGGTGCAAGAGAGCAAGGCAGGATGGACTGCGTAAGCGGGAAGAATTTTAAAAGAATAACATACAATGCAATTGGAAATTAGAATTCCCTTGATTGATTGCTATGCGTTTGATAAAGGAATAAAAATCCTCTTGAGACCAACCCAACTTTCGCCGCGAAACTTAAAAGACAATATATGTGATTAGAATATGGAGTGTTAACTATGCGGTTAAACATCAACAAATTTATAATTTTTATTACCAATAAATTTGTTATAATTTTTATGCGGTTCGTTTCGCAGCCTACCCGTTATGAAGATACACCAGGCAAACACGAAATGTAAGAGCCCAAAAGCCTAGATTAAACCACGGACTGTCAATACTCATATAATGACTCAAACAACAATTATTGAATTGCATAAAGGATTGTAACATACATGCATTCGAAACGACGATTTTATCTATCGCGCCTACTATTTACAAGTTTTAACCTAGTAAATTCGCATTTCCCCCGCATGATAGTGGCACAAGCTGCCAATAAATCATATGGATAGTTGAAAATTATTGCAATTTATCATATTAAATATACAAAATCAAAACAGTATGATATAAATTATAACTTTTTTCAGCCCGTGTCCGAGAAGAACCACGTTACCCACCACTTCATCTATCCGAAGAAAAAAATCAGTTCTATATATCGTAATGATAATGGGGAATGTTTAGCAATACGTACGAAATTTAAACCGAATTCACCCTTCAAAGCCGCCATGATCTAAATTGGAGGTCTCGTTTACAGCAGCCAGTGTCCGAGAAGATCCGCATTTTCAGGCACTTTCCCGCGGGGTGAGGGGGCGTGGACCGGCCAGCTGGCGCGGGCTGGGCCGGGCCGGGGCGGGCGCCGCCGGGGCGCGCCGTCGCGAGCGGCGCCGCGTCGCTGATTGGCCGCGCGAGGGAGACGCACCTCTCAGGTGCGGGCGCGCGCGATGCGCCCTTCGCTCCACGCGCGCGCGATGCGACGCCCAGGCGGCGGGGGCGGGGCGGGGCGGGGGCGGGCGCGCACCACCTCCGCCTCAGGAAGGGAGGAAGCGCGCGACAGAACGTGCAGACCTGTTGGGTCAGTGGCTGCGTGCGGCCACCTTCCGGGGAAGCCGACCCGGCGCTTCCGCGAGGAGACTGCTGGCGGCCTCGGAAGGAAGGGTTGAGGCCAGGGTTGCGTTCGGTTTTTGGCGAGTTCCAGCGCTCAGTAGAGCGACACCGTTGGAGCGATTCACTAGTGATCTCAGAGCAAGCTTCTGTACAAATAAACGCTTCACTAAGATTATTTACGATGTCTTCTTGTTAATAAAAATTGGACTGTACCTAGATGTCACTAGAAGATTCCATTACTCACAATACCGCAAATCATAATTTCTCTTCTAGAATTTCAATCATTATATTCGTTTGTGATCGTCTACCGTGTGCTGTTTTACCAGAAATCATATTGTCTAATATGAACTTTCTTCAATAAAAATAATTGTCAGTTTCGGAACCCGAGCATCGTCTAGAGACAATCAAAAAGGTGTTGGTTGGAGTGAGGGCTGACCCGCATGGACGTAAGCGAGCGGCTTCCGCGCGGGCGCCTGTGATGTCAACGCGGGCGACGCCTCCGCTCCCGATGTCTCCGCCGGCGGGCGCGCCCGGCGCGGCGACGGCGCTGGCCCGTACGGCGCCCGCCGCCCCTCGCCCTTCGTCGCCGCGCCGCTTCTTCGCGCGCCTCTACGGCACCCCCGAGGAGCAGCAGCGGGCGGCGGAGCCGCCCGGGACCCGCCCGCGCCGCCACCCGCGGGCTGGCCGTGGCGCGCGGGCCTTCCGCCTTCAACCCGCTGCCGCCCCGCGCCGCCGCCGCCGCCGCCGCCCCCGCCGGCCGTGCTCCAAGGGCTGCCGCTGCCGCCGCCGCCGCCGCTGCGGCGCGCCGCCGCGGGCTCTCCGTTCCTCCCCGGGGCGCGGCCGGATCTCCCGGCGCTGCGGCCGTTGCTCGCCGACGGCTTTCCCACCGCCTTCTCCGCCTTCCGTAAGTGACTCGCTCTATTACGTAATGACCCGGTCGGGCACAGCATGAGGCGGGGGAAGCCTAGTAATTTCATCGAACCCCCGAGACACCGTGATACTCATCGACACTCACACACACACACAGACTATATATATATATATATATATATATATATATATATATATATATATAAACACTCATATAGTAAAAAATTTGCTCCTTGCGGAACGCCCATAATGCGGAAATCTGTCTTATGTGAACTTCAATCGCGATCCTGCCAATCACAAATTCTACAGTATTGCATTGCATAAAACAATCTTGAAAAACACGGAAAAAAATTCTGGTCCCTTAAGGTTCCGCTTTGGGCAAGTTTTACTAGTCAGTGAAGCCAGTCAAGCATCTGAAACTATTGTCTTAAATCCGTATGTGTGTTTCTAAACGTTTGGATCATTTGAATATTAAAATGAATTAATAGTTAAAATTTGAAAAATATATAGTAATGTTTACATACATAAAATGCATGAATTTACATACTCTTATATTTATACTAGTATTATATGTATTGTTACAAATACTTGAAAATTCCATGCTCGAGAAATCTGCAATCTTCACGGAAAATTTAGGGAAAACCATTGGTTTATGTAGTTTTCATGTGTTAATTTAATTGTGAATTGAAACAATGTTCATTATAATTTTGCTTATAAAAATTCAGTTTCATTTCAATAGGTCAAAGAAAACTAACTCATATTTGATGATAACACTTTTATAGTATGTTTTTATGCAAGAAAATTTATACTTAATTTTTATACTATGTGCCTGGTCTTGAATATCCTTGGAACAAAATACATTTTAACTTTATTATGACAATAAGAATACAAAAATTCAGTTTAGAAAAAACAGATAATGGTATTGATTCATACATGTTTTCCTGAAATAAGATTTTCTTTTGAACTTTTTTGTAAAAAATATTAAATCAGGATGTGCAATACAATCAATAGGCATCGCCATCCAGCAAATAAAAATGTTTCGCCTATTATCTTCGCTTTTTCGCTCCGATCAAGAATAAGTTGTTGCCTTGAAAGGAAATCGATTAATCAAATCTGCGAAGGATCGATGGTCAAAGAGAGCTGTTTTTACATAAATAGTACCTCCTTCTGCCATTCTCAATCTCTTCCAAGTACCCATCCAATTTTAAGCATATTCTGTCTAATAAACTCTGTCGATATTTCTAATGGCTGAGCCGCAATAAGTACTTAAATGTTGGTTTGAAAAAAATACTTTCCTAACAAAAATTTGCTTTTCAGAAAAAGATAAACACTCCAGAAACATGTAAATTGCTTAGTAAAGAAATGAATGTACTTCTTCACAAAGAAAAAATAATAAAAATTGGAATTTTTTAAAAAAAAGCAATTGGCCAAAATTTATTGCAGAAATTTATTCTCTCAAGATTCGCTTGATAGAAATAGGTATGTACCAGGTAATATGAGTTTTCAATTATTATTTAAAAATATTCGTCTATGATAAAAATTAAGTTAATATCGTAATCGAGGTCGATTTCGTTTTGTTTGTATGAGGAAGATGTGGAAGAATGTTTTTCATTTGGAATTTCAAAGTCGAAACAACGATTGAAATTAAAATGAAGTTTTAATATTTAGAAGGTAATTGATCGAATATGGAAAATTGTATCCATTATTTATCTCGTGTCTTCGTCGTTTGAAAGGTTAATGCAATGTATAAATATATCGTGGGCAAAGAATTACAATTTTGAGATCTTGAGATTTTGAGAATTACAATCAGTTTATTTCATCGGCTTTATGTATCCTCATCGCTGAGCTGAAATATTACCGCAAGACTGGCGAGAAGGGTGGTACATATATTCTGAAGATGTGGTCAATACTTCATTTCAAAACCTAGTTACAAAAGCTCCTCTTTCGATTTTCATGTGTCCTACGATACTATTTCCTGGTAATGACTCAACAGATTTCACTAATTCGAAAACAAGGAAACTTCTTTTAATTTTACCCAAATTGTCACTTAGGAAATTAGTTTGAACAGAGCTAACATTGTAAACTTACCACCATCAAGCTAACATGGTCACGAAATAAAATTGCACCGGATAATAAAATAAGTGATAACCGATTTATGGTTGATGCACTGAATTCTCAGAAGACATTCTGTTGTTAGAAGAATAATTTGTTTATAATAGGAGGGGATTTAAAAAAATGTTTTAGAATTCAATTAATGATGTGCAGAGGATGTGAGATAGAATTAAAGAAGAAAGAGGGGGAAGAAGGGAGGGAAGGAGTGAGAAACTGAGGGGGAGAGAGGAGGGAAGAAAAAAGGGAGCTTTGACTGGAGTTAAATTCATGGACAAAAGTAAACAGGATATACAGAATGAAAGGGTGGACAGTCATGGATGGAACAGAATGTTCATATTACGGCACATGAATAAAATACGATGCGACACACATCAAGAGTTGCTCCAAGAGGGGAAATCGTTGCCATAGCTTTTGAAAATTTACGGAATTTAAAAAATGTTTTAAATGTTTTTCATTTTTAATTATATTATTTATTAAAATATATATATTTTTCTACATTTTTATATAGTGCTCTTAAGTTAATACTATTAATAATTAAAACATATTAAAAATATTTTTCAAAACCTAAAGTTTTAAACATTATATACGGTAAAATTTAACATTTTTCTTGAAATTTCAGCTTATTTTCGTTGATTATAAATATACACTTCGAGACTTTTTGTTTATAAAATGTATAATTTTTGTGAATATTAATAAATTACAGTGTTTAAAAATAGAATTCAATAAAGAATGTAGTGAAAAATTATTAAGCAATCTTCAAATTTTCCTAATTGAAAGAATTTTGTCGGGGGGTGGGGGGTAAATACATTTGCAGACTAATTGTTAAGGATTTAAGACCCCTGTTATACATGGGCCCTAAATATTTTTAATTAAATTTTATATTGATTGTTAAATGTACAAAAATAGTTTTTTACTAACGTTTAATGACTAATGTTATAATTTATTATAAAATTTAATTTCGAACACAGTTTATGGTCAATATTTCAATATTAATAGGTGTTTCATAGTCTGGTCATGCTAAGGATACCTTATGACCTTAATACGACCTTAGTTGTCTATAATTTTATATAATGAGTGCTCTTAAATATTTACTGGATCCGCACTTGATTCCTACTGAAGCGAAAAGTGGTGTACTAATGGAAAAAGCGAATGAATCACTGAAACCACGTGGAGTAGGTAAATGGACAAAAGACATTGAAATGAAAAGTAATGGACTGCAGAAACTGCATTTTGAGTAATTGACAAACTAGGGAGATTTGCAAATGTTACACATAAAACTGTCAGTTTGATCCAATCGGTGAAGTACAGTCGTAGCACGAAAAAACACAGTTGTGTTTTATAAATTAATATAAATTAACTTCCAGATGTCAACATGTAACGGATTTTATAGTAGGCCCCAACAAATCTAGGTCCAGAGAATCAAGAACATCCATAATAATATACCTTCTCTTACAATCGCGGTTAAGCAATGTTATAAATAACACATCCTATCTTACCAACATTTTGCCTTCACTAGAAAAATCAAATGATTTAACTAATTTTTGTGAAAACTACATTTTAAAATAGGTGCACCCAAAATGAATTTAATAAATCTAATATGAAGAAATAGATTGCATTAAAGAAAAATCTAGTTTCAATAAGACCACGACAAATTCGCTCTTTGTCACTATATAACTCTAAATTATGTGAAAACTACTAAAATTAAAAAGGGTACAAATGATCGAAGTGACTTCATTATATAAAAGAAATCTCTAGTTTCATAATTGATTGTAAGGAAAAGACTTGGAAACTATCAACTTATTCAATTTTTGAATTTCAACAACTTTGAAGGAAATTGGGGTCTCTATCTTATTATTAAGCAATTTTCGGTGCAGTCGAAGAAATAATTTTAATAAAAAAAAAATTGAGGCCATTTTTCAGAAAACTTCATTTCCTTAAAAAAATTGGGTTCACAGAAATCACGGAAAAATTATCTATATTTTTCAAAAATGTTCTTGACTTGATTTAAAGATCTAATTTTGAATAACTTATTTAATTAAGAAAATTATCTACCTAAAACAATTTTTGCAGATTTTTTAAATTTGAAAGTTTTAATTGAAAATTGGATTAATGATTAGTTATTCCGGGCGCGTTAACTGCAAAGGTTATTAGTTCCGGAAGTGTTGTGCAGTTTTTTCCTTGGGAAGTGGAGGTGCTTTCACCCCCCCCTGGATGGTGAGATCTGGCGCCGATCTGTCCTGCGGCTAACGGTTTTTTTGTTTTTTTCAATCAGGTATCTCCCACTTCTCCCCAGTCGGGACAAGGTCTAAGCTCCCGACCGGTCTCCCGGCATGCGGGGTTGAGAAGTGCATGTAAGTGCAAGGGTGTGTAAGTAAGGGGTAAGGATAGGACAAGGAAGAGGGAGGAAAGATCGCGCGCGGCCCGTGGCCCATTAGTTAGGGTACTGCTCCGGCATGCGCGTGGTATTTTTCGAAGAAACCGATCCCAGCCAGCCGCTAGAATTGTCCTTCTAACAGCCACCTAATTCAACGTAGCTATCTCGCTAGTGTCGAAAATCCTGCTACCGTTGGAACTCGAACCTAGGACCTTCCGGTCAAAGGCATCACTTGATGTCCTGAGCCACCTCTCCCGACGAAAACTTGCACTACTTCACTTTTTGTAAGAGCACCATCAACCAAAAAAATTAAAGAAAAAAATGGAGCCGGTTTTTGAGAAAATCTCTTAAAATTCCTTGAGACTTTATGTAAAGAACCCCGAAAATGAAATTATTCGCTTCAAATTTCCGGGCCTAGAGAGCGTAATGCATTATCGGGTAATATCCAATTTGAAAAACTCTATGAACGGTTTAGGCGCTACTGATGTTTACAGACGGACGGATAGATGGACGAACGTTTCAAGAATTTAAAAAAATCGGAATCAGCGCCTCCTAAAATGTTGTTTTCGTCAAAATCATATTGTTTTCTTTCCAGCATTATATAAATTTCTCTAAACTACGTATACTACGAAGTAAAAACCCAGGTTGGGCTACGAGTGAGCGCGTGGCCTTCGGTCGCGCGGCGGCAGAGCCGGGCACGGCCGGGCACCGCCGGGCACCGCCGGGCAGTGGGGGCGGAGCGTTGCTCTCACCGCTGAAGATAGCGAGCGGCGGGCAGTGGGCAACGACGGCCGGACTTTGATGCTGCCAACGCACCCACGCACTCTGTAGAGATCTGACTCTCGAAACCGCACACATTCAGTAGCAACGTCACAGCCGCATTCCCAATAAATTGCCGGGGATTCGAAGAAAGTTATTTGCTTCTCCCCTCGGTATTTTATCGCCTTATGAAAATTCAAAATCTTATAAAAAGGGTTGCTGTGCAAGACAAGTGCAGGTATATCAGAGTTCAACACGTAAAAGTGTATTGATGGATTAAAATATCTCGTCTGGTCTATACCCTCTAGATTTTCATCCATGTCAAAAATAAGTATAGTCTCATGTCTTCTAAAATATATTTGGTACGGTTCACGGTTACTTCCGGTTTGTTTCTGTTGAAGCTTACGAAAATTGAAGTTGGTTTGTGTTGGTTGCTGTGCGTATTTTTTTTAGGAAGGACGGATTTCTAAAATTGACATCTCCAAAGAATATTTTGGAGTGAAAATCAATCTTACTTTAATTATCTGATGTTGAATAATTTGAAATCGTAACAGGCAGGAAAGCACTATTGTTTTAGTTATTACTCGCCCAAGGATTTGTTTTGTACAGTCATTATAAGACATGAATATTCAATTAACAAACTTTCAACAATCACTTCGTTGGTACAATTATTTTATTTTTACACAATACAAATTCTATAAAAAAATATTAACAGTGTCAAGAACAACGAAGAAACGAACAAAAATAATGTACCTTGCGATAAAAATAATAGTCATTGATTCATAGTCATCATTAGACATCGGATGTTTAGGGAAATTTTATTCTAGCGAACTTATTTATTTTTTTATTATTATTATTATTTTTATTTTTATATTGTTTGACATTACATTGTTCAGTTTACATTCGAACTTATGTAAAGGCCGAAAATAGATGTGCACGAATCATGACAAATGATGACATATGACGAAGTTTCATTATGCTTATTTTTGCTTTTTTGGTATAAATGCCTTTTTTTGCATAAATGCCTTTTTTAGGTCTATTTTACCTTTTATGTATTATTTTTATATACAATGTAAAGATATCGGAAAATCAGCCATGGTCCAACGTGACCATTGATTACAAAATCCTCAATTCACGTCTTGGTATTTTAAAATACAAGAGAATTCCTTAAAGTATACCAACTGATTTTTCTCCATTTTCCTATTTCATAAATACCAGACATGTTCTGATAGCATGGTTGATACACGGAGGGCACCGAAATTTTAAGTGGAAATAAATGTAAATTCCCAGAAGGTTTCAGTGTTGCTAGTGTTGAACTAAAATATATGACAGTCACATTATTGACTTGTCTCCGCATTCAAACTGATTTTGTCTCCTAATCGTCGCAAGTCTGAAATTGTAATCCTTGAAAAGTTACTGGTAATATGCAAATATTACTGGTTAATGCAAACTATTAGGAATAAAATGTAGAGGAGTTGTAAATATGTAAATCTAGTTTTACATTAAAATGTACGAACTTGCTTTGTGCATTTATGTTTACAAAATAATATTGACAAAAATTAAAAACAATTTTTTATTTTATTGTGTGTGTAAGTTATGACAGTGCCTTTTTCTCCTTATTCTTGAATTTTTCGGTGCCCATTTAAGCGCCTAAAAGACGATTTTTTAGTACCTAAACATCCGATGTCTAGTCATCTTTCATAATCTTTTACATTTATTTTATTGTTAACTATTGTTTGCAGCCATCCTCATGATAATAAAGAGTACAATCTACCAATGGTTAACATACAACACCCTACATCTTCTTCACCTACCGCATGCTACTCCAAGAAGTCAGAAGACCTCGCTTTTGAAATCACGGCAGGAAAAATACCAACGTAATGAGGAGAGTTTCTTCTTTCTATTGAGAAATTGCGGGAAAAGCGGTCAGTTTAATGCCCTTTAACGAATATAATCTTACATCTCTGTCCGGCAGACCTACACGTGACTCAAACAAAGATTCAGACAACTAAGGGACACGGCCAAGAACCCCTCTGCGCATTGTGCTCGAAAAAAATATCACGTGGACTCTCATACGCCAGACGCGGAATCTCCAAGACGCTTCAAAGAGGCACAAAGCAGCGAGAGTCGTGTGTATAACCATACAATCTTCGTTTCAAACTGTCTCGTCGTCTTCTTCTCCTGTGACAAAAGCAAAAGGATCACGTGTTGGAGGATCACGTGTTGGGGGTTGAGAGGAAAACGCTTTTACGTCGTGTAGCAAGAAGAAGAAGAAGAAGAAGAAGAAAAAACGTAGTGTCCACATTCGCAGAAAGGGTCCGTTTTGATCAGTTTGCGGGAGAGTATTCTTTACGAAAAGCTGCTTGCGAACGTTTCGACCCGTCGCTCCGCGCCTCGCCTCGCCTCGCTTTGCTTTGCTTTGCTTTGCTTTGCTTTGCTTTGCTTTGCGCCCCAGCGTCGCCCTCCTATCGCTTGGTGTCACCCCACGGCAACCTGTGCCGCACCGCGTGCGCACCCCGGGCGGCGCGGCGCCGCGTACTTCGGCCGCGCAACTGCCCTCCCTGGCCCTTACGGCCCTCCCCTCAGGGATTAACCCCCGGGGAGCTGTGCCACATTGCTATCTCCACCGACGAATCTCTATAATATGAACTCACTCTACCTCAGGATAGCAGCTATCAGAAAAACCTATATGAACAAAACACGGCCATCTGAATGTGAAGATGTGGTCGACGTGTTAATGCTTGTATTATTTTTTTTTAAAAAAACCAAAATTTTTGTCGATCACTAAACCACAATGTTTAACTTTCCAAATATATCTGAAATTGGATTTTTTAAATAACCCGAAATACGCATTTTTGTATGGTTATTAAAATGAAGTAGAACGAAATATGACTTTATTAAAATTGAAAACACTGGCTATACCCTCACAATATAGAATTTTCATTTCATTGAACTAATATACTCGTATAAATAGATCATAGTCTATTGCTTGAAAATTCTAGTTCATCATTATCAAACAAAAGCAATTATCTTACTTTCTTAGTAAATCGGAAGTGCCGACATCAAAGTACGAGTAGCATGTTTTTCAACCGACTGAAACAATTTACTCATAAATTTTTGACATCACCATTTTCACAGGTTCCCCCTATGAATTCGATTCGGGAAATCCACATTGCATATTTCATTTCTGCTTCAAAATTTCACGCTTTAATTTATTGTACTTTCGGCACACCTTGAAGTTGCCATTTCACAACTTCGAAATCATCAGGACAGTTGACATTTTAAAATTACCGGAATACATTGGCTGCAGTTGTTCATGAGTATGCTTCAATTAAAAATTCTTTACTTAGACTCTCACGAAGGACCAGTTGGAAATAAAAAAAAGTAATAAGTGAAAGTAAAAAGTAATAAGAACTTTTTAGGAAGAAGAACTTTCAAAAATCCTTTACACACAGTGAAAGTATACATTGTTTGGTTTGAAATAGTCATAAATTCAACGTTAAGTACATTGTTTGAAACTTTAGTATAAAGGTTTTAATACGCAGCAATAAATCTTCGCCAAATAGATAACCCCAGCATTGAGATTTTCATCTATCCTCGTATATTCTTAAGTTTTTGTTAATTAGGAATTGCTGGGCATCGTTTTATATCATCTGATATTTTTCATTCGGTGAACTAAGTATCAGTAAGATTGTATTTGAAGATAGTATCTCCTCTATTAGATTCAACAGAAATGTTTTGCGTCATTCGCGAAAACAAAATATTTTTGTCATTTTATTGGAAGGTTCTTTCTATTCTTAGTCAAGTGTATTAATGATCGTAAACAATGGCAACAAAAACCATTTGAGTGTTTTAGAATAATTTTGATTTTACAGTTTCCATATAGTTTGCCAGAAAAATAATATTTTGTGTTCCCTTTTATGTAATTGGCCATCAGTTATTTTTAGGAAACATTTTTTGTATGTAATCAAACATTCCGTTGCACAATGAAGGTCCATTTGGATGCTAAGGAGTTCCGCATTATTTTATTCATTAAGTGAAACATTTCCGTAAATTCAGATGAATTTATGAAAATGCAGACTACGAAAATTCCAGCGAATTTTCATTTCCGCTTCTCTAGTTGTCAAGCTTTTATGAAGTCAAATAAATATTACTTTTGGTTTTATTTAATGAAATTCTAGTGTTTAAATAAATTATAGAATGTTCATATTTTCCCCCGTTTCAGATCCATGTTGAGCAATCTTCAGAGCAGTAATATTTCTTGTACATAATACATAGCACAAACAAACATTGACGGTTAAAGTGTCATAAGTAATACTACGAGTGGTTTGTAAATTATCGATAAATCCCCGACTCGCCAAGCGAGAAGGGGATTTATCTGAGAATTTTCAAAGCAGGAGTCCGTCCGTCCGTCTGTCTGTGTCTCTGTCCGTCCGTCCGTCTGTGAACACTGTTAGCGCCTAAACCGCGTGTACGATCTTTTCCAAATTGAATAAAGCCCTGTCCATCTGGCTTTATTTGAAGCTTTGAAAAACTTTCTTTAAAGTTTGGGGGTACTGTACATGAATACCCCCAGGCATATTAAAAATTTTCTCAAAAACGACTCCAAATTTTTTCTTTAAATGTGTTGTATGAATAGAGTAAATTACACTTATAGTGGTGTCGTAGGACGGATTTTCGCGGAATAACTCTGAGTTTTCGAAAATTGCAAAAGTTAGAATTTTTTTGAGGGTCTTCTTATAACCACCAAATTGAAGACATGGATTTTGCCTTCAAATGAAATTTGTTACGCATAAATAGTTCTTTCATTAAGGTCATGTGGATTTTTTGGAAATTTTAGTACTTTCCATGCAGTAGTGCGTGCAATATTTACAATTAAAAAAATAATAAAAACAAGATTTTCTCAAAAACGACTTCAAATTTTTTCTTCAAAAGTTTGGTAGGGTTAGTGCCAAACGAACCCAATATCATGACATAAACGTCTAAGTGATCTATTCTTTTGTTTTTTCAACAATTTCAAAAATGAAATTTTTTTGGCTTTTCTCTCACGTCGGTAATATTTACATTATAGACGATTTATCCACATTATTATATTTATGTGCACATGTGATATAAATAATGTCAAAATAAGTTTCCCGAAAACTCAACAGTTTTCTGTAAAAATGAGCTCAAAATTCCGCATTTTCAGAAACGCTCAAACGCTATTTTAAAAAATTTAATTTTTTTCTTCAATTTTTTTAAGGAAGGAAAGTTCATTTGATATATTCTTTTTTTTTAAAAAAATTTATTCATCGATTTGTATACATTGTTACATTTGTGAGTGAAAGTGCTTCAAATGACTTCAAATGAACGTTTTCGAATTCTTAATAGATTCCTGTGAAAAAGACCTTAAATTTTGCATTTACAGTAATGCTTAATCGCCATTTTCTTAAAAACGACTACGAATTTTTCAATGAAAACTTCTATTTAGAACGAATTTTTACTCTTCTTTAATATTTTTAAAATAATGATTCAGTTGTACTATTAGGAAAGCAAAAAGTTGAGAAATTTTCAAAAAATGTACTTTGGGCGACGATTAATGGGAGCTGGCCCGAGAATGGATAATTTGTTGAGAAATCACTGATGGGTTTTTTTTACCAAACAAGTAACAACAGCATAAAATCTGCCAGAGCGTTCTTCGATCGAGAAGCTCTAAGTATTGTGTGTTCTTGCCTGTAATGCGTCGTGCACTGACATCGCTTTTTGACACCGTGCAGCTTACCGTATCTACATCGCCGAAACCAGGCAGGACGCTTAAGAGAACAGGAAATTGGTCTCGTCTTTTCGATTTTTGCAATGATTAGTGAGCTATGTGTTCCTTACCAAGAACACAACTGTGCAATAGCGTTCCCGGCATCTTTCGCTTTTAAAAGGTAGAATTACACACGATAGCCTCAGTGCTTGCCAAATCAGTAAATTTGCTGTTCCTATTAAGCATGCTTCCTACAAAACCAAAAGAGAAAGTTTCAAGAAGTGCATTGCTATAAGAGTGAGTTTATGAAGAATATTCACGGCGGACAGGAATTGTATTTTTTTGCCAGTTATGGTATGTAAACTGCAAAAAAATTCTTAGAATAACAAAACATAACTGCAACTCATGCAAAAAATGCGAAAAAAAAGTGAGAAAAACTATTCAAACCGTCTTCAGCAAGTGCAGTCAAATGATGAAGACAAGAAAGAATTTCAACTTTTACTTGCGACATGTTGCAAACATTCCATTTTAAAAACTTGAAAATCCAACATTTAATCATTTTAACCAACAAAACATACAAAATATAAAATTCCACACGAGTCAACTCTTAGGAAACATTATCTAACTCTGCAATATGTTTTGACAACCGAAGAAATTCGATTTGTTTCAAGAGAATTGTGTTTATCATTCATGTGTATCATTTATGTTCGTATTGGGTATAAATTTTATTGTTATTCTACCATAATTCCCATTTCCCTGCTTATTTTTAAGTTATTAATTCCCGAGTGCCTGCTTATTGTCAACTACAATGCCTATTTCCCTCCCTTTTTTTTAAGTTTTTAAGTGCCTATTTACCTGCTTATTTTCGACATTTTTCGTGTTTACATGTTCGAGCTCTACTTATAACACTAGTTTACGTTCATCCGCGCCAGTGGAACCACCGTTTTCCTTTGCCAGTTTTATAATGCATCAAATAGGAGTTTATTGTCTGATGATTTGTTTGAAGAACTGGTCGCTTTAAAAGGAAATACCGTTTATTTTAGTTAGATAAGTTATTGCTCAGAAATTTGTCTGGTTTAGTAGTTTATTTTAATTTACAATTACAATAAATTGTTGCTATAAAAAGTAATAATAAATTATTGTATTTACTTTATTTTTAGTATTTGAAATATTTTAAATCGTATGTTTTATTTAAACGTATATTTATATTATTTATATAGTCGATTACGAAATATTGTGGCGAAGTATTTAAATACTAAATTTAGAGTATTTTGCCTAACCCTGTCTATATTCAATTTATTACTTATAAAGAGAGAAGCAAAAACATATTTTTCGTAAAAGAATAATAATTTTACCACACATAATAATGGATCATTATCAAATTTACATTATGATTCATCGTTCTTGAAACGTCAACTAGTTCCATGTTCATTCTTTATAAAACCACCTCAAAAATGTCGACTATTTTCTATTTGGCCACACCTTGATTTTCTCTTTTGTTTTAATGAAAATAGGAAAAGAATAAGAAGTTAAAATATGCTGTTAAATGACTACTACGGTTTTATGTTTGTTGTGGATATAGTAGAAAACAACTAACATTTTATTTTATAATATGTTAATCAATATTTGTGTAAATAAGTGTAATAATATTTGTGTAAATATGTGTAATAACATTTTCACTTTCATTAGGTTACTTTTTTAATGTTTAAAACGCAACTTAAAAGTTTATTTTGCGACGTAAAAAACGATATTTCAAAAAATGATTTCGAAAATGCACTCTCACATTTTTTTAAAAAAATGTTTGTATCTCCAAATTCTCGTTTAACATGATATTTTCTGATAATAATTTTTAACGTTCTTTTACACTTTATCAAAATATTGGCCCCTAAAAATCTGAATGTTATTTTACTCTTTCCCAAATTCGGTCAGTTATAAAAAGAATATTTTGATTCCGTAAGTGTGTACTGAAACTTAATTTTAGTGAACATAATTTTAAATGTTTCTTAATTGCCTGTGTAAAAACCTGAGGCGGAAGAAAATGTGTGCCTTTATGTATTTACTTTTTCAGCATTCACAACGTTTGAAAATTGGACTTTAGAAGTTTAAGTTCAAGGAGTCCATCTATTCTCAAACGTTTACATTAAAATAGCTATTAGTACAATAATTTACACTTACCATTTAAGAGGTGATCGACTTAATATTTTCCAAGGAATACATCACCACGTCATCAGCTATCTCTCGTAAGAAGGTAATGCCGTTGGTGAACAACTTAATTAATACATAATAAACATAATTAATTGATTCAAATTTTTGTTCTAGTACTATTATTTCAACACATCAAAAATAGTTGTTTCTTTAGCATAAGAGTGCTTCTAAGACATACTGTAATTGAAAACGCAATCCTTATCATTTATCTCGGAAAGAATTTGAAATTCTAATACAGAGCAATAGAATATTTCTTACAAACAGCAAGGGTTTAATCCTTTCCAGTCGCAAACTGTCATGATTCATAAATAAGCTATCTTTAATTGTTTCGGAAAGCCCACATTAACAAGACTTAATCCCAGCTAACCAGAAGCTTCTTTTGTCATGGGCGAAAGACCACCCGCAAAACCCCAAGCTCCTTCCTTCCTTATTCCGCATAGCAAGCAGGGTCGTCACTCTTGCGTGAGAACCCTCTTTAGAAAATGTCTGATTTGGCCGAATGGATGAAAGAACGTAACATCCACTGGCATCAACACAGTTCAATTAAAATAATCACTCTCCAATAAAACACGAAGTATATCGTTGGTACATTAATGTAATTTTTAGGGAACCACCATACTAACGGACCATTCTTAACCGGTATTGAAAAGGTTTCTAAATGTTTATTGTCGTCTTTAAATGATAATTAAGCATTATACGAAATAGAATCTAATATCCGAATTCTGTTCGAGAATTAATAGTCGGTTCTTAAAGGGATACACTCATACCATGCGTCAGTTGTCACCTTTCGTCGTTTTCTTTATATTTTTTTTATTTGTTGTGTCTACATTGACGTGCGTCATATATATATATATATATATATATATATATATATATATATATATATATATATATATATATACAGACATGCATTTAATATTTCTCTACTATCCAGTCTCGTCGCAGTGAGTTGTCAAGGGGACCGCCAGGTAGTCTGCGTTCGCGCCTCTTACTATGCGCTCCTGCGTCACTACAGAGAGGCCAGGATTGAGAAGGAGTTATGATAGGGGTAAGGTTAAGGATGCTTAAGTAGGGTTGGTCTAGCTCCTGTGGAGCAAGTGAACTCATTTTGATGGAACAAATTTCGCAGGAGCTTGTCCGGGAATCGAACCCTGTTTGGTGAAGGCCGTGCCACGAGCGCCACGTTTTGGTGCTATGAAGTAGATTGGCATGAACGTGTTTGCAAATCTGATTCCTTTTGTTGCGTCTTGATCTATGGTAGAGTGCGTCCTCCCAAAGGAGACGACTCCTGCTCGGATCTACAAATGCATTGCCAATTGACGCCTCTTTGAAAATCGTGCGCGAGACTGAATATAGTTGGTATTGTGTTGATCCTTTCGCCATGTACTAACGAGATACGTGCATAATCGAGTACTGGTTTCTTTCATATACGAAACAAATAGCCAAAAATAAAGAACAGTTAAAAAGCTGTAAATATATCAGCGGTAACAGTATAACATGTTTTCATTACATTAGATTTTCCCAAACGGCGATCCCGCTAGACAGATTTTTATATCGTTTCATGTAAAAATGTAGTAAAATTTATAAGATTCACAGCATGATTGCAAAGACTGTACGAGTGTTCATTTGCCCCAGTCATGTACGAAGTCTTATATGTCTTGTGAAGAGAGGAATAGTAATAATAGTGATATTGCAAATATGATGTGATATATAATGTGATCTAATAGTCAAAAGTTATTTTCTGTAATATTTTCCAAATTGTTTGAAATTATGTTTATGAGGTAATTGTTTGATTTGTTTTAGAATCAAAGTGAGTTTTTGTTAATAAAGCAAGAACACGAGATAATTCGAGAAAATAGGTCTTCTTTGAGCTCTTGCTGAGCTCTTGCTTGAGACGTTAGTGGCGATATTAGGAAGGTGGGGACGAACGTAATGTAATTCTGCTAGAAAATGTGCCGATTTTGTGATTTAAAAACACGTTTGGTAGGTCCCTAATAGGGAAATAGTTAATATTTCTTGCTGGTATAGTAGTTTTTAGATTTTACATAGCAACGCTTTATGCAAGAGAATAAGTAGCTTAGAGGGGCAATAGTATCTTACTCTAGACTAAGATTTCTAGACAATTTATCTGCAAACAAAATGTGTTTTACAAATATTATATTTTCTACTTCCCAGAAATTTCAATAATAAACCTCTTGCTCAAAAAACTGAAAAGTAAAGAGTAGGTAAAAATGTTTATTTTTCTTTACAAGGCTACGAAAAATACTAGTACAGTTGAACAATAGCCAAACTCCACCAAACTCTTTAGCACGCACTCAGATTCATAATCATTCAATTCCAGACCGAAACAAGACTTTCGATAAGCAATCTCATAAAAGCATCGGAATGCGAATTAATGGAAAAAATTATTATGCGTTCCAAATGCGATGAAACATCCAATGAAATATTTTAATCGCACTTCCATTCGTCTCTCACTCCCTAAATTTTGGTAAAAACGTCCATAAATATTCAAATTACAAAAGAACGACAGCAATATCTACCTCACGCTCTCCTGAACACATCTGTACATTTCCCAATTCTCCTTTTATGGCAGGATTTCTATCGCACAAATTCAGAGCTGAATCCTCGTTTATTTTCATCGCTTCGCAGGAAAGTGTTAATTCTGAGCCAATATTTTCATACGATCGTATTTATTGCATAAATTCACATGCGTTCTCACATGCTCCTCTTGCCTACGTTCGCATTGGCATGACAATGAAAGAAAATTTATATTTAATGTACAAAACCGTAAAACATTTTGTGCCGTGGAAACTCTTCACATCGGTAGTATCTAGAGCAGAAAATTTTAGTACCAATTCAAAGTGGCAAAATATTTTTTCTTGGGTTTATTTATTATCTATTTCGTGCGGGAGAGATTTTTACTACAAAGGGCAAGCGTTTCTTTCTGTGAAGAGGTCGAGGATATAGTAAGGTGAAATGCCTCTAACACATATTAGGCATCTTATCATCCATTACCATGTCGCTTACAATGCCATTTACTTCCGGTCAAGCTGCTACATGAATGAACGATTAAATGCAGCTGACGCATACTCAGTAGGACTTACCAGCTCATCACGTATTTGCCTGCAGCGTCGACACACTCCTCTTTTTCCTGCTCCAATACCAGTCAAATAGGATTCACTAGCCAATAAGATTAACATAGTCAATTGCTATGCTAGTACGTCGGCAATGGGGCAAGATATTACATCATTACATCCACCTGAGACTGTCACTTACCAGAAGTTCAGTCAAAGCGTATGAGTACTCAGCGTTTTTGTAATATCATTCATGTTCTGAGTATTACTTACTGATTTCTTATTTACCAAATGCAAAAATAGCCTGCAACAATTTTAATGCCATGAAAACGTAATTCTCATTTATGAAAACAATATTAAATGTTATTCTTGGTGGTTTTAAAGTAATTGCCAACGAGGACAAAACACATCAGCGGAAGCAAAGTAAATGTTTTCTTAAGCGAAAAGAAACCGCCCTTTTTCAGAGAGCGGAAGGAAACAGGGATTTTGGAGAAAAAGGAACCCCGGGAATAAAATTTCACAATGATTGAAAAAGTAATTTTACTCAGTGAGAAAAATTAGATGCGGAAATAGATCAAACGAGAGATATTAAAACCATCGAGACAGGTGTGACCTGACGGAAACAACTGACGAGCAGCTCCCAGCAAAAGGGATAATGAAAATGTTACAACAAAACCAATTTTGATGGTGAGACGAGTCGAATCGAGGATCAGGAGAATACAGGACACGTTTGGACGGTACCCGCCGCATCGGGAGTGCCACGATTGATTGATTGATTTTTTCGTGTTTCCGGGCGCGTCAACTGCTTCGGTCATTAGTCCCGTTAGTGTAGTACATGTTTTTTCTCGCGGTGATCTTCCCTAACACGAATGGCGAGGATCCAGGATCGCCGACCATTGATCGGAGAAACCACGGAAAACTACCGATCAGAGCAGCTGGCCGCTAGAATTCCCTTCCAGGCAGCAGCTGAATTCGACCTAGCTGAAAAGCTAGTGTCCAAAATCCTGCCGCCGTCAGGACTCGTACCTAAGACCACCCGGTTAGAGGCGCTGCAGTGATATCAGTTGATGCACTGAGCTACCTCTACCGACGGGAATGCCACGAGATGAAGCGAAAGCTATCGAGATCCTATGCGACGATCACGCCCAGATTACGCAGCTTTGAGGACGAGGGTGAGGACGAGGGTGCGTGCGTGCGTGCACGCCGCGCTCCGGACATTACAGGCTCGCTTTGCCGCAATGCAGCAGCCGCCCCGCCTCCAGGCTCCGCGTGCGCAGCTCGGACGTGTCATCACAATACTAATGAGATTACAACGTTCACGATACACTGGGCGCCTCCCCCGCCCGTCCAATCGGCGCGTCGTGTGGGGCGGGCTCCGCGCCGACGCCGACGCCGTCGCCATCGCCCGCGTCGCCGCCATTCACGCCGCACGACAATGGTCGCGGAAAACAACGCGGCGGCGTTCCCCGGCATTGTCCAATTGTCCCGCGGCGATCTGAGGACGACGCGGCGCGAGGTCCCGTTCCCGGAATCCGAACGGAGCGCAGAGCGCACGGCTACACGGAAATGGGCGCTCCGTCTTGCTTGATAGGCGTTTCGTCCCCGTGTGCGCCCGGAGATCCCGCTACATCTCCATAATTATAGAGGCTTTTGATTGATTGATTGATTTTTTCGTGTTTCCGGGCGCGACAACTGCTTCGGTCATTAGTCCCGTTAGTGTAGTGCATGTTTTTTTTCTCGGGAGATGGCGGTGATCTTCCTCCCTGGATGCGCGGGGTTCCTCCAAACCAGAATTCTCCCACCGGCGGAGCACCGCCCCAGCCGGGACAAGCTCTAAGCTACCGACCAAGTCTCACCGAATATGTGATAGTGTAGTGCATGTTAGTGTAAGGGTGTGAGTAAGGGGAGGATAGGACAAGGAAGAGGAAGGAAGGATCGCGCGCGGTCCGTGGCCCGTTTGGTAGGGTACTGCTTCGGCATTCGCCTAGTGTTGATCGGAGAAACCACGGAAAACTACCGATCAGAGCAGCCGGCCGCTAGAATTCTCGTCCAGACAGCGACTGAAAATTACGGAGGCATTTGTGGGAAAATGCACCGAGCAAGCAACAAGACATCTATTTCAGGGCTAGGACCGTTGTTTATTTGAGGATTATGTATTAGTGAATCTCTCCTTTGTTTCGGCCACTCATACTCCCTCGAGATGAATGATGTAAACGTGTCGCGCACACCTGCATCAATAGACGATTGGCGCAAACGCGAGGTCCGGATCCACGCACAGACTGTAATGGCAAGCTTGAAATGCAACCGTTTACAGTTGGAACGTTTACTAGATGTCGGTGAGAAGGCTCTCGAGACGATGGATGCGATACGTGAGGTATCCACACAATAATTTCACCGCATCGACATATTTCAGTCGAACCGTATTCGTTTTGTTAGGATTGAGGGTTTGATTGAGATGCCAGGTCCTAAGAACTATAATGCGATCTGTAAGCGTGCAATCGCAAAACAATTCCTTTGCATCGCTGATATTTGTAATCCTTGTTGGCAAAGTCTTTAAAACCATGAAAACATACAATACTATTCAATATTATTTTCATAAATGGGAAATATGTTCACAAATACTCACGGTCCGGCATTGAACTATTGCAGGCATTTTTGTATTCGGTAAATAAGAAATCAGTAAGTAATCGCAAAAACGTCGCAAAAACATCTCAAAACCGAATGATTTAATAGAGTCCAAAAACGCCGAGCACTAATACGCTTCAAATGAACCACTAGTAATGGGACATGACTGGGGGATTTCTCATCTTCCGGCAAACTCCTTGCGAATTTCTCGTCCTCAGCGACTGCAATATACTTGTACGAGCCCAACGAGACCGTTTATTCGTGTCTCTGCTTGGACTGTCAAGGCGTGTCAACTCTGTATATCGAAAAGCCTCTTCACGATCGTTCTATGAATCCCTACAACAAATGTTTTGACTTTACGATCAGAACGTTTAACTATGAATCCATAGCAGCCATGTTCCTTTTATGATCAGTGTTTGTGTGTGTGCTGTATGTGTGCAGGGCATGCGTGTGTGTGTGTGTGTGTGTGTGTGTAAAAGGATACACGCTTGTATTCCGTTTCTACAACTCCACTGGAATTAGATTTTTAAGAACATTCGAAGAAGCATGAATCATGTCTGTCCGGGACGAGCCACGTCTGCGTCCTATAGTAGCTGACATTTCGACTCGCATATTGCGACCTTCTTCAGAGTTACTATTTGAAATAACTGTTGAAATTTGCACTAAATGCTGGAAATATTTGAAGAAACTTTTCAAGCATTTTTCCTGTTATTTGATTGCCATATTAAATGTAACGTTTAACAAACACACGACAGCTGGGCAGATACGTCACCGGTGAGTGCGACCCCGGTTTTAAATGATTTTCCGGGACCCAGGGCAGCGCGGGGAGGGGAGGGGAGGATAAAATCTGTGCGGGTTCCGGCCCAAAGGACAACACGCGAGTTGCAGCAGTCCCTCTTCCAGAGCCACCGCCCCCGTGGGCGGCCACCGGAAGTGGGCGCGTAGCCGTGCGGTCAGAAGCCTCCACTTCCTGTTTGTCGGTCCAGATGACGCACTGGAGGCGTCAGTGATTCCAAGTGGTCAATTCCTTACAACGAGGAAACACTGCGCCTCCTGTACAAAAGAGAAGCGGCATTAGATCTTTCAACGTATTGACAGATGGGCGTTCCGTAAATTAAAATTCTAAAATTCGCTTCTCTCAGAATGCAATCAGTTGGCAGAGCTCAAAACACAATGCAACCCGGTAATGAAACATATTTTGGAGATTAAATTGCTGTTTTTAAGACATGTTACATTTATTGCTATACAAATTACGGTCGATTTTGATTTGAAAACTTCATTAACAAATAAAGGAAAAAGATCATTTTATAAAATCACAAGTACTTTCAGAAATGAACTAAGAATTTTCAGATACGTAATGTATCTAGTATTTAGTGGGGATGGGAAAAAATGGATAAAAACTATGCGATGAAAATGTTTTTTATTTAATTTCACGTATATATTCTTACTACAAATTCGACCAATGTGTGTTCTTCACACTTCTCATTATCGTAAGGCTATACCAAATAGTACCTACGTGTATTTTTGTATATACTAACACTGTTTAATATTCTCGTTGCGGTTAACACGATAGTAAATATCGGTATTCAAAATCACATTAGAATTTAACAAAGTGACGGTTCACAGAAGTCACGAGAATTCTTATAAAAATTGCATTTTTTCTACATGAACTAGCAAGAACAAAATTACTAGTTTATGAAGGCTAAATTAGCATTTCTACAAAAAATTCATTGGATGTACGTCCGCCAAGAACCGATAAGTTAACTTTAAACAAATGTAGACAAATGAATAAGTACTGTTCTAACAACATAAAATGTTCTAACTCTACTTCACAAGTCATAATTGGATCATAGACAGGGCGAACGACCTCACAGTGACACTCGATCCCGCAGAGCGTCCGGGCAGCTGTCTTTCTGGGCCTCCCTCTAACCCACGCCCTTCCCGGCAGAGCAGCCTGGCAGTCAGGTGCGTCCTCCCACGGCAGGGCAGCTTGTGGCGCAGCTGTGCGATGACCCTCCCTCCCTTCCGCCGCCATTGTTGCCCCCCCCGCTCCCCCCCCAGCCCACACCCGCCGCGTTGCCTATCCAAGAACCGTTCCTGCCGACTCGCATTCATCTGACATTTTCATGACTAGTGCTTTGCCTCTCCCACAACCTCATCATCCTGTGAATTTAGCACCATTCTACCTATTCTACACCTTTCACTGGTTTCAAACACCGTACTAAACAACTGCTTCTCCATAGGCACAATTTCTTTCCTCGGTTTTTGTTGAGAGTCACCTTCACCGGCCTTGCCACCTCCATTATTAACTTCACTTACACTACCCACCTTCTCCGCCCTCCCCCTCTACCGGGCCGCCCCCCGCGCTCGCTCCGCCGCCATGACGCCCAACACCGAGGGCCGCGCTAAGTCTCTGCATTGATGCGCGCCCAACCGGAAGTGGGTGTAATCGTATCATCATCATATTTCCGCCGCGAGCGCGTCCGCCGCTGGCACAATGCAGCAGCGGAGATTATTGTTTTCAACGCCGTTATGCTGACGGCAATTGGACGCAGCGCGGCGCCGAGACGCGACGCGACGCGACGCGACGCGACGCGACGCGACGCGACGCGACACGACGCGACGCGACGCACGGGCCGACGACTTGGTGCTCCTGAGTGTGCGCACCTGCCGCTCCGCCCGGCCCTTGAGACTGCTCGCGGCCGAAAGGGAGAACGCAAATAAAACGCCTTCTGCCAACTCTAATACGCTTTTCATTATCTTCATTTTCAGTTCAGCGGTTCAATGTGGTTGGCTAATTACCATGAATGTAGCTTCGCTAAGTTTCCTTGAGCTTTGTGGGATGTTAGTGGGAAATGAAATACCTTATTTAATGAATAGTACCATCGATTTCCATGATCTCGCGGTAGTAACCACATATTGATTCCTTCAAGCGGTGCAAGTTACGGGATAAGAGCCGAAACCTATAGCTCATTTGTCCTTGCAAATAGTTTTCATTAAATGGGAGTGAATACGTGTTGTTATCAGATTTTCAAAAAAAACCGCTCGTTGCTACCTTTATTCATATTGCAACTTAATATAAACGAGTGAGAGTACTCGTTTCGGTACCGTTGACAAAGTGTAGTTCTCCCAAATACGCCACATACAGTTTTAACCATTTTCTGATGTTAAATAAGCAAATAAAAGGTTAACATTTTCTTCAAATTTTGCTTATATTTATTTAATTAACCATTGTAGAATTCACGACCGCATCCATTCAATAAGTTGTGAGATATGGATCACGGGATCGGTCAATTAATGAAACACATTAGTTTGCCAACGTTTCGAATATGTAATTCTTCATCAGCTTACTAATACCACAACTGTCAAACTTCATGTTCGCCAACAGCCCAACTACTAATATAGAGTTGCTAGCAACTCTAAAAGTGCACACCCATATGGCCCGAAAGTAAGTAACTTACTTTCGCCGTGAGTTCGAGTGACTTGTCAAGGACATTTATTCATTTATGAGACTTTATTATTCATTTTATGTATCAATCCCGATGATTTCCTAAAATTCAAATTTATTTTCCCAACATTTTACAAGGAGCACATCACAATTTCCATTTACGAACGAGAATGTATACGATAATGTAGAAAGTATTTTTCTACAGCATACGTTGCCGACTCTACAATTTGCCAGACTTTTCTATTTTTTGTGCCCCATCCCTCAATTATCTACTTGTCGTTGCTTGCACTTCTAAACAGTGGCACACCCATGAGTTGTGACACTGAATGCACGAGTACTCTGAATGCAGCAGGAGTACAGCAGTGTACACTGAATGTGAGCACTGAGTTCAGCAGTGTACACTGAATGTACACGAGTACACACAATTTTACGAGTACACTGATTGCAGCAGGAGACCCTTCGCTGATTTCTAACAGCTGTCGATTCTTAGGTTCTTTTTGTCAAATCTTTTAAAGATGGGCGGAGTTCTCAAATGAGGGAAGCGCGCCAATTTATTCTTCTCTGTTAAGATAACATTCTTAAAGTACTCGTCGTAAATGTTAAATCATATTTTATCAGTTTTGCATTTCGTTATTAAGTACGAATGATTTACAACAGTTCACATTTCTGACTGAGACACTAGATATCACAGATAGATGGGTATTCAGACACTAGATATCACAGCATTCTGTCAAAATTAAGAAAGCAAGGATTCGCGTGGTCTGTAAATGACATTTGTGACCTACAATTACGTCATCTAATAACGAAAAGTAAGATTAAGAGTCCTAATGACACATTAATACAAATTTTCCTCAAGGACATATTTTTACTGTAATTCTATTTACGAAAAATTCAACAAGATCGAAAACAGATAAATCAAGGATATACAATGGTGGTATTAGAATGAATGATGAACTGTGTTTTTACGACTTTGAATAATGAGCGTAATTGTCGTCTGAAAAATACGGACAGTGGTAAGGACGGTATAGACGCGTTATACCTATATTTTCTTTTTAATACTTTCAGCTTTTAACCCTTTAGAAACCGTTGCAAAATCTCATAAAGAATTGATACGTTACCCAGATTAAGGGCCTGTCGGCTCTTGGCTTCTTTTTTAGATCTGCTTAAATGAACAGCCACAGTTGATCCTATGACCTCTGAAAGTTTCGTTTAGATGTGTCAAAACAGCAAATAGTTGTTGCTTTTTGTTCAACCATAACAACAAATGTTTTCATTCTAAGCGAGCCGTGATAAGCCCTGGAGCTGGAGCTGTGGTTTTCATTGTGTTTGTGTGTTATCAATAATGGACGACGACGAGGAAATCATTCGAAGCGAATTGCTTCGCGAAAATAAAGTTTTCATTTCTCCCACAGTTTGGATTGAAAGTGTTACGCAGGATTTGTAAATTTCATGGAATTGTGCTTTATACTCACATCATTTTTTTACTTCAATTTAGTTTACTGCACATTGTAAATTGCTGTGTACTATTGATGTTCTTTAGAAAAAGGTCGCTTTGAACACTCTTGCAAAAAAATATTGAGAAGTATACGTCTTAGGAATTACATACGTACATTGTCAAAGAAATTTTTCAATTTATATTTACATCCAAAATATTATTTAATAAAAGTACTACAAACATTCAGATGCATTACGAATGATCGTGGCAATCGGCCGATATTCTGAAGAATAGAGAGAAAGAGGGAGAAGGAAGGCAAACTCCAATAGGGAACCATAAAAGTCGGAGCGGTAGCGACGTTGCAGCTCCCCATTTGAGTCTGTCTGCCCTCTCCATTTCGCGCGTGACCTTGAGATTCCACGTTAAGAAAACCCAAGTATACAAACCTTTTATGAATGACATGAAAACATAAAATCTTAAACACGTTATATTAGTTCTAGTCTACGATTAGAACCATTGATACTGCATTGTATTCTTCAAAATACTTTTTGAAAGAGAATAGAGTAGTAGACGGGGGTCTCGTGGCTCAGAGCGAAGTCATTTGCTTTTCACCAAGGAGGTCCGGGTTCGACATGTGTCGATTCCCGGACAAACGTATGTGAAATTTGTTCCAACACGAGTCTGCCTCTTCACAGGGGCTAGTCCAACCTCTGTGAAGTGTCCTAAACCCTACCTCTTTCCTAATTCCTTCCCAATTCTCGCAGCTGAGTAGTGATGTAGCATACAATCCGCCAAATCATAAACTAGACCTCGATAACATTAACGAACTATTTCAACTAAATAGCGCCCTATTTCTAGGGGACTTTAATGCCAAAAATACCAATTACTAGTAGTTCGAACACCACCGCTAATGGGAAAATATTAGCCATATACTAAATTGCAGAACTCTCTAATAACTCGCCTTCCGGGTCCCACATATTACCCTCATGATCCCTTGACAAAACCCGATATCCTCGATATCGTAATCTCAAACACTACAATAAAACTACACGCTACTATATTATGCGAACTAGATTAGGATAATTTTCCTGTCTTAATAACCACTCAACAAATATTCCCACCGTACGCTTTAGTACCAAATCCGAATATGTTAAAAGTTGACTAGAAAAAATCCCACATTCTAACTACGAGCGGCGTTCGATAAGTAACTTGTTTCGATATGAAAAACAATGATATGAGTTTTGTAACTTACCAATTTTTCGACATAATACCCTCGAAGTTCAGCACACTTGACCCAACGTTTCTCCAGGTTCAGGATCCCTTCTCTGAAGTGATTTTCTTCAAGACCCTCGAAACAGTCATTGACTATCTGGATGACTCCTTCATTGCTGACAAATGTTGGTCCAGCCAGGAAAGTTTTTAATTTTGGGAACAAATAAAAGTCCGAGGGGGCCAAATCGGGTGAATAGGGCGGATGTGGAAGCAGTTGGAAACGAAGTTATCAATTTTTGCTGTGCGATATGGCTTGAATGTGCTGGGGCGTTATCGCGACGGAACAACACTTTTTTCTTGCCATTCCAGGACGTTTATCCACGATAGCTGCCTTGAGTTTGTCCAGAAGTGATGCATAGTATTTTGCAGTGATGGTTTTCCCTGTTCTAGGTAGTTTATAAGAACAATACCTTTAGGATCCCAGAAGATTGACGCCATCACCTTCCCTGCTAATGGATTACATTTCGCCTTCTTTGGAGCCGGTTCTCCTCTTGCAATCCATTGTTTTGACTGGTGTTTTTTTTCTTCTGGAGTGTAATGGTGAATCCAAGTTTCGTCCATGGTAACAAAACTAAATCCGCTGGATTTTGCGTGAATAGCTGCAAACACTCGATAGATGTTCTGCGATTCGTTTCATCTCGCAGTCAGCAATCGCGGCACCCATCTTGCGCAAAGTTCATTCATACTCAATCATGATGCAAAATAAAATGCACTCGGTCATTTGAGATACTTGTGGCCTCTTCTAACTCGCGCACTTTCACTCGACTGTCTGCTAAAACAATATCATGGATTTTGTCGGTGTTTTCTGGCGTCACAGCTGTTTTTGGAGACCCAGGTCTTGAGGCATCTTCGATGCTTGTCCCGCCTCGCTTAAATTCTTTGACCCAAAGTCTCACCGTCTCATACGAAGAGCATGAATCACCCAATGTAGGCGCTATTCTTTCATGGATTTCTTTCGCGGTTTTACATTCCATAAAAAATAATGTGATAACACCACGAATTCCAGTTCTATCCATCTTTCACACTGACTCGCAAACGCTTTTGTTCAAGTCGCTGTCCAACAATGAGCTAGAGTGATAATGACTTGCAACAACGAAATTATACCGTATATTGTTGTAGCTTTAAATTAAAATTTACAGAAGTTGCTTTCATCATCTCGAAGTATGCGAATCAAGTTACTTATCGAACGACCTCCGTAGTTCAACAATACCTAAATTCAAAATTCTTTCCCATCCATTAGAAATAGAGCGTTCAATCAACTAACTAAACACCACAATTAAAAAGGCTGAATTAAAACTAAAGAGAACCGACAATGATAAACAACATAAACTTCCCCCATAATCGTGAAATTAATACAAATCAAAAACAAAACATGCAGACAATGGTCAAAGCTAAGACCACCTCAGATCTCGACCCAAAGTAGAGTGATCATATAAAGATACTCCTACGACCCTAGTAGTATTGTCAGTTGCATTTTAAGTTTGTTGGTAAGATTATTGAAAGTTATTTATAAGTCTAAGATTATTCACTATACAATACATCCATAGATGGTTAAGCTTATCCATAGATGGTCGTGATACCATTTATAGTGCTCGTTTTCCTTATGATACATGCTTAGTCTTTCCTTACATGAGTAATACACTTCCTTACAATAGTAGAAACGAACAGCTAAATACTAGTCGCGCGACTTTTCTTGACGTCTGAGCTCCCTAGTGCTCAACACAGCACGACTCGGTACGGTCTGGTCACAACATTGGTCTCACACGGAACGGCACGGCAAGATTGTCCGGGCTGCCAAGCTCTGCTTTCAAATGAATTCAGTTCTCGCGTTTTCGCTGTTAGTGTTGTGCCCTGTGATTCATTCGATTCGGATTTTGGTAATATCATATCTCCTTAATAAGCAATATTATCGTTATCTAATTATTTTCACTTGTGGTTGCTATTAATTGTGTTATAATTTGTTATATTTTATCGTCTATTATGTCCTGTTGTATTAAGAACGAAAGAGGCGCGAATAGTATTAATAAGGTTACAGTTGGCAACACCCGTTGGATGTGACGTCGGGAGAAGCCTCCTCTCCCCGCACCCCGCGCTGGGAAACGTCAAGAAAAGTCGCGCGACTAGTATAGGAACCGAGTCACAATAGCGAATTCTGAAAATATTCATTTTATTTAATTTTAATAACCATTCTTAAATCACTTTCGATCTGGATATTTTAATTTATTTTCATTACAAAAATAAACACAATAATTTTCTTCTTTGTACTAGTACCGGTCTTTCTACTAGGAACAGTTTAAATTGAAACACTACGTTTAAAACATTAAATTAAAAAAAATGTATTAATTGGTTATGACATTAAAATAAATTTACAAAATATAATCCTGAAGCATGTTAATTTATTTTCAATTTTGAACATTTTCAAAGGGGCGCATGCTCTCTCTGGGCTGCCCTCGCCGTTCGAAAAGGCTGCGGCGGTGGCCAAATGCCGGTGACCGTCGCCGGCCGCCTCTGCAGCGGTGGCGGCCGCGGCCGTGGCCGCCTTTCAGCAAATACCTGCCTGATGACGTCATCTCGCCGCGAACACGTCTCGGGGAGTGCGTGAAGCTACTGCGGAAAGTGCAGTTCCTGGACAGTGGGGGGTGGGGTACCGCTCCTCGTGGTTGTTAAGCGCTGGTGTGCCACCTACTCACCCTGCGATGACCGTGCGGAAGTGTGTGCCGCCTCGTCAATATTCAATTTCACAAGCAACACACCTAGACAACATCCTTACAAGGCACTTTGCTTCTGAGAAAAATGAATGGTCCGTTTTCTATTGAAAGGAAAAGTTCCTTTTTCCTCGTTTTTACTTTCTCGTATATGTACTACGTATGTATGGAGTAATATACGTAGTATACAGAAGGCTGCGAAAAATCGATTTCGAGGTTTCAATGGAAATACACGTTGGGGTCCGCCAGCCTTTTCGAATGGCAAGGCGGGCGTGAGTGTGCAGAGGAGAAAAAATGCGCCCCCTTGAAAATGTCCAAAATTTAAAATTAATTAAAATGCATCAAGATTATATTTTGTAAATTTATTTTAATGCCCTAACCAATTAAAATATTTTTTTAAAAATTTGTTTTAAACGTAATGTTTCAATTTAAACCGTAAAAGTGATTTTTTTTAAACATCCGCCCGATCGTGAACAAAAATAGCGTCTGAAATATGCATAGAATTTTTCCAAATTCAA
Source organism: Teleogryllus oceanicus (assembly GCA_964035755.1). Lineage (NCBI taxonomy): Eukaryota > Metazoa > Arthropoda > Insecta > Orthoptera > Gryllidae > Teleogryllus > Teleogryllus oceanicus. The sequence goes on along the minus strand of CAXIVR010000002.1, from coordinate 52,226,045 downwards.
ATAATAACTGTCGATCTGGCCTCACTCCAATAACTCCGATTTTCAAAAACATTCATTAATTTTGGCGGTATTTTAAATAAAACTCCTGCGACATTTTCAAAATTTTCTCAAAAATACCTCTTCTTTAAATTTCTTATAAGAATAGAGTGAAATACACTCTTAATGGTGGCATATGTCCGATTTTCACTGTTGATGTGAATTTTCGAAAATTGCAAAATATTGACATTATTTTGGTGTCAATCTTTTCAAGTCAAAATTTGTCAAAAAATCAAACAAGTCAAAATTGAAGATAAACATTTTTCCTTCAAATGAATTTTTATTTTTAGTTAGTTCCTTCATTAAGGTCGTATACTTTCTTTTGAAAATTTGAGTAGTTTTCGCGCAATAGAGTGCAATATTAAGAAATATGAAATTCCCCAAAAACGACTCCAAATTGTTTCATTAAACTTTTGCTACGTTTAGTGCCAATATACTGTCTCAAATAACTGAAACGCCATTTGGTTATATTATTTAATTTTTGAAAAATTTCACACAAGTAATTTTTTACACATCTGTCACATCGTTAATATTTTCATTATGTGCCTTTTGTACACGTTATTGCATTTATAGGTCAATGTGCTTCAAATGACGTCTTATAAACTTTCTCGAAAACTCAAAACTTTTTTGTGAAAATGAGCTCAAATTTCCGTGTTTTTAGAAACGCGCAAACGCCATTTTCTCAAAAACCGATTTAATTTTTTCTTCGAACTTTCTGTAGAAAGTGAATAGTGCTAAATATACTGTATAAGATGACATAAAAGTCATTTTGCTGTATTGTTTTGTTTTAAAAAATTACGCAAATGCATTTTTTTAAATATTGCATATTATTTAAAAATATATGCAAAATGCTTGCAAGTTGAATACATTATTGCATTTTTCAGTGAATGTGCTTCAAATAACTTCCAATGAAGTTTTATCGAACAAAAGTTTTCTGTGAAAAAGAGCTTGAGATTCCGCATTTACAGAAACGCTTAAAAGATATTTTCTTAAAAACGACTCCAAATTTTTCAAAAATTTCTATAGGTTTTACTCTTCTTCTATATTCTTAAAGTAATATTTCGTTTTTACCATTAAGAAACTGAAAAATTGAGTAAATAAAAAAAGGGCTTTGAAGGGCGATAGATAGTAGCTGGCAAGAGGATGGTGTAAAACCGAAAAGCTAGTCCACAAACAAAGAAACTAGAAAACTAACTAGTAGAAAAGTACTAGAAAGTTCGTACTATTCTATAGCACCGTTATTTAGTTAATATCTGGTATCAGGTTAAATCAGGTCTAAGGAATTACGCTAAATCATGTGCAATTGTTTTGCCTCAGTGCCCCAGAGAAACATTATTTCTAAGAGAAAATTCCTACCTAGTACCTACGGTTCAGCATTGTATTTTATTGCTGCCACAATAATAGTCCTTTATCGCCGACGACAACTCAACGAAAACCATGTAAATATTATTTTATTAGTTCACCTGTATGAAAGCAAAATACTGACAAAACGCGCAGTTCAAATTACTGACATTGCGAACTACACATTGTGAAGTATGTAATGTAGGTTTCTATTTCACTGAATGAAATCAGTAAATCGGATTTTTTTAAATATACCCCCTAAGAAATGTAATGGTTCTGAAGGGACAAAATCTAAAGAAAGCTATGTTATCAGCACTGCATCTAAGCATATTGTGGCAGGTGGGGTATGGTTGGGGCAGGGAAGTGCAATGTATTGCAAAGTTTTCGTATTAGTAGGCGAGAAAAAATTATTTGTGGCGAAAATGAAAGAATTTTGTCTGTCTTTGAGTCTTTATATTCATCTAAAGCCGTTAGATTGAAAATGTGTTGCGACTCACAAAACAATTTATATTAAAGTTATGTAGATGAAAGAGAAAACAAAGTGTATTCAGAGCATATCAATCCAGAGAATGAACAAAAGATTCTAAATCTGGGTCGTCAGAAGAACTACAATGTGTCTTAGTTTCGCAAGCACTTATCTTTCAGTGGAATGTCCTGATATTCAAAATTCTGCTGAATTCATCACATCTGCAAGACACTTTCTGAAAAGAATGCTTCTAATCTACTTTTCTGAAGACTTCATTGCTTCCCACTAGTAAGTGCGTCACACAGAAAGAATAGCAATTTTGAGGAAAAAGATCGAAATTTTGTATTTACTCTAATGGTAATTTACTCTTGGAAGAAACTGGTTCTACGACTAACACTAACAAAATATAATATCTTATAATTTTTATTTAACATTATGCATTCTTATTCAAACTTCTATGCAGAGACAAAAAGCGTAAAAATATTGTGCATATTGTGCTTCCAAATATCTGAACATGATTTTTTTTTCAGGTAATTTGATGTTTGCTATTACAAAAACATATAAGTACCTTTTGTGGTATGTAAATTTGTCGCAGTACCATTTTCTTAGTTTGAAAATTATCAAAAAATACACTGTTTTTCCATTGTGTTTCAGAGTTTTAAAATCTCACATATGCATACAAGCAAAAAGAACGCTAAGTAAATACACATTATTTACGCGGTATTCAAACGTTAATGATGTATTGATAATAATTAATTATCATTAAACATTAATGACAATAATAATCACTCTAATTACCAGTAAGGACTAAAGCACAACGCTGTATTTACTTTAATGATTCTGAAATCCATAATTTTGTGTAAATATATATCATCTGAAACTCAGATACCTCTGACGAGAAAACTAGCATTTTTCTCTTCGAATGCAAGTATTTGTGTCTCTCCCTTGACATGTAAAGAGGAGTCTATCTCCCTGACGCCACCCCGCGAAAGACCCACTGTTACAAGATGGCGGCCGTTGCAGGGTAGGCGGCGCGACGCGACGACGCGAGCGCGGGGCGGCCGCTGCGGGCCCGGCGGTGGCGCCGACGCCGGCGGAGGGGCGCTAAGAAGATATGAATATACAACAATGCTACAATTGGGCCGGGGCTCAGACTGCGGCGCCGTGCCGGGACGAGGGAGCGGAGAGGACGGGCCGGGGCTGGCGGGGACGGGAGCGGGGACGGCGGCGGCGGCGACGCCGTCGCTTTGGGGAGGGATTACCGCGCTGACAATTGTTCGCGCGCGGGACGCTGGCTCGTCCCGCTGCCTGCTTTCCACCCCCCCCCCCGCCACGCCCCTTCCAGGACCCCGCATCCACCCTCGCCCGCCTCCGCCCCACACCCCATCGGTCCTATCGGCCTCGACGCCCCACTCTTCCCCTCGTTCCCATCCATTTCCATTCCACCTTCCTTCCTCTCGCCCACCCTCTCCCTAGTCGCATCTACTCGTGTCACCATACCCTCCTTCCTCGCCTCTGCACGCGCCACCATCGCCGCCACCGCGCAAACACGAGCGAGCGAGCCGGCGAGCGGGCGGACTCACTCAACGTTGAAACTGGAATCCTGTTTTCCTCTCCATTTTACTCGCGTCCCATTGCGTGGTGCGCTGCAGCTACAAAATTCGAGTATTATTGCCATTGTCGCTCTCGGGAGAGGGAGAGGGAGCGGAGCGCGGTGGATTGCGTCCGTCTCACTCCCTCTCTCCGGGGCGGGGAGGCGCAGTCGACAGCGTCTCGCTTTCGAGCGGAGAGAGCTGCTGTTCCGCCAGGACCAGAACGGCGAAGCACCCAACTTCCTGCGGGACATCCTCGGAGAGAGCCACGACGAGGAAGAGCAGGATGGCACGGTCTGCGTGCGGAAGAGTACAGGATCACTAGCGCGCACCGACCGGCTCAGCAGGAAAGAACCAGCCATATGGTTGATCCCTGAGAGAGAGAGAGAGAAGGGGAGACAGGCAGACAGACAAACAAACAGAGTCAGAGAAAGGGAGAGAGAGGAGAAAGGGGAGAGAGAATGAAAGGAGAGAGTAAGAGGAGAGGGGCCGTTTGTTAAAGTACTACTCCGGCTTTCGCCTGGTATTGATCGGAGAAACCACCGACCAGAACAGCTGGCCTGTAGAATTCTCTTCTAGACCGTGGTTGAATTCGATATCGCCACGTAGCTAGTGACGAAACTCCATCACAATTAGGGCTCCAACAGTTCACCTTCCAGTCAACGACACTGCAGAGGCAACGGCAATGCTGCCACTGAGTTCCTCTAGCTGATAATAGCGATGAACAAGGAATCACGAACGGGTAGACATTTTATTACTGTGAATGGCCAATTATACATATTTTTACAACCGTTGTCGTTGCATTTCACGTTTAATCTAAGGTATCGTTTGAATCCATGTCACCTCATCGACTATTCCTTTAATTATGTGGCGAAATATACACTGTCAGGAATTTCTGAATTTCTTTTAATGTAAAAGTACGTGAAAGTAATTATCATGTATTATCATGTACGCACATTAAATTTAATGTACCCGTACTGTAACCACTATCTCGTGTTTACAAAGTAGAATATTCACAACTTAAATTATTGTTACTGTGGAGCGCTGTACCTATGATAAGAATACTCGTATTGACCACTAGAAGGCGCAGATAATTGCCACCGCCTCAGAATTTATTCGTTTCAACGCATCGCCCAATCACAAATTTCTTCGACAAGCTCTCACAAATCACGAGGAAGAAAGGAATTCTCATTCATTTTGCCTGTGATCTGAGAGGACAAAGGTTGTACTGGAAGATTGCCGATTGCGGAGGAAATCGACAGAGAACGTCTTCTAAAAAGCTCATTAGAGACTTTTTCTTTTACCTATTATCTTTCCTACGTGACGCTGATGCAAGAGGACTAATTTTCGTTCTGGAAAACGAAATATATGACGCGACTCCACTACTACGCAAGGCGACAAAAGCGCAAGATATAATTCTTCGCTGGGGCGAGGACACCTCGCCAGGAGACTCGGCTGTCTGACCTTGGTTGCGGGAAACCTTCTCCTTCTGTTGGATTTATTTTCATAATATCCCTGAAAGTAATAATTTTATTGTTAATGAATAATATTTTTTCAGAATTACCTTTTTGCACCGTTAAACAAATAATAAAAATAACGATAACAAAAAACAATGAAAACAGAGACAATGGATTTGCTTGTTCATAGGAACTGAGTACAAAAAGGCGAAACATACATGCACAATAAAAGAACAAAAAGAGAAACAAAATTGATTTAATGTAAAACAAAACTATTAGTAATATTATTACTAGACGGTAATATTATAATTATATAATGTTATTATATAATTATATTTATAATTATATTACCTATTAAATAAAAATAATTATATAATGTTACCTTTTTTCTTTGGTCATCCTAGAAATTACTAAATCAGAAAGACTATTTGGTTCGTACGGATACAATCCATTCTCTATTAACAATATCCATTTTGACAATGTTTTCTTTAATGCAATTTTACTGATACTTAAAACTGACACCAACTGCCAATTTATTGCAAATTCTCAAGGATGTAATGTAATTACCTTTTTCTCAAATGTTCTATCGATAGTCTTTTCTTTGTCTTAATTTGTGTGGTCCTTTGTTGTATTTAAACTGTCTCTTGCAATATCCATCAATAGGCTGAGATTAACAAATTTCACATTTCACGAAAATAGTATCAAATAATATTAATAATGAAAATAATATTAAATAATATTAATAATGAAAAGTAATATTATATAAATAATACTAATAAATATTAATCAGACTTTAATTCACAAATTCAATATGCTGAATTGCTTAGCTTTCTCGATGTTAAACGCCCACGCTCTATGAAACTGCTGTGATGAGAACAAGATGAGAATAACGTTCATAAGTTTCACAGCTTCGTATCAGAAAGTTATTGACGTTTCTTTGATTTTGCACACGTTTTAGGAAAGTCTTATTTTACTCTACCGTTTAAGAACATGACTACAAGAGTTTCTGATTACGATTGAAGGAAACACTTGAGTAGCAGGCTTGAAACCGTCACCTTTGTCTTGCCTGCAAGGGGGAAAGGATCTAAATTTCTAAGCCGCTCCAAAATAAGCCCAGACGAGACCTCACACCAGGCAAACGTTGTAAAAGCGCAGTACAACTGCGGATATTGAATGTTCAAATACTATATTAAACTAAATGGGAAAGAAATGATAAATTATTGTGTAGAATAAAATATAAAACGCAAACAAAAATTATATTTGAAATTTATTATACGTTAGTTCAAATGTGGAAGAAAATATAAGTTTTTAAATAGTTTGTGGATTCCATGTGTTCCGTAATCACATACTGTATCTAATCTCCGTGAATTTTAATCTAGATCTCGGATGGTCGAGTGGGAGACCTAAAGTCCCCCTTTTCTCTTTTCCCTCTTATAATTAGCAGAAAAAATATAGTAATGATTTTTTCTCTCATGTACGTAAATATTTATTTATTTGGAAGATTTGAACACAGTTTTCTTAGTAATATGGTTTTGGATTACATAGAAATTACTCTTGGGGACTCAAGATACTCCTCATTTGCCATTCTTGTTGATATTTTGACGTTGATAAACGTGATCGTTGATAATATGACACTTTGTGTTGGTATTGTATTGATAGCTAGCGATTGTCTCCTGTTTTACTCTCCACGCAGCGTTTTGCATTCTCAGTTGTGATGCGCGAGTTGTAAGAAACTGCCTTTACGACAGCTATGAGTGAACGAGATATTAAATAAAAATTTTTAAATCAACTTTTCAATATATTACAAAATATTTAAATTAATACAATATTGTAAGATGATAAAGAATACACATATAAAGCAAATACTATTTTGAACTCATTATAACAGCTTCTTGTAACTACTTTCCTTGGGGGTCACTTGGGTCCCCCACACTAACGGCTGCGTTTCAATATGCTTGGCTATGCGAGGGTTAAACATTAAACAATGTCAAATTATATTAATCTTTCTTTAATGTGAAAGTATTACGTTTCATGTACTGATGTCCGTACATTAAATATACATTGATGTAAATTTAAGTATTAATTTGAATGTAGAAGTACATTAATCTTCCTTTAATGTACAAGGTATTGTACATTAACATTACGACTGTACATTGAGTTGCATGTACAGTCGTACATTAAAACTACATTGATTGTAATTTAAGATTAAATTTAATGACACGTACATTAAAATTATAGTCGTACATTCAACATAAATTTAACTTTTTAGTGTAGCAAGTAAATGTTTCTTGTTTTTCGGTGCACACTTATTGAAGTAATTTAGCTTGCTTTGCGGCAGTTTGCAATAAATGATCTTAATTGACAAGAGAAATATATTCATTTTTTTAAGATGGGAATCGCCCGACTTTTATCCCCGACTTTCTAAATATGACCATTCACATCAAAGCAAGTAGGGCTCAGAGCCCTGAGTTATTATCTCATACATCACTTAGATTGTTATCTGCAAGGATTTCTCGTATATTCTAATTCACAGAAGCGTAAAGATAGGGATGAAATGAAATGTAGAGGACATCTCGGTTTGTGTTGAACTTTTCGATTATCATAGATCGCTCAGAATTCTCATCAAATATAGAAATTCTAAGTACGATATGCCCAATGATTTCTACATGTATAATTCCTCTTTTAAAGAAAATTATCATTCGTATAACACAGCAATGAGATAAAATATCTGGCAAGGATAAATATGTCATAAGACTGACATGTTATCAATTACGGTTACAAAATTTCTTTTGAAGCTCTGGAAATATCAGATTTATCCAGTTTCAATCTTTTGTCCCTGTTCTAAAATTTGTTTCCTGTAACTCGGAATTCTAGAGCTGTTATAGATCACAAATTAAATTTACATTCAGCGCAATCAACTTTCAATTTACACCTTAACGAGAATATTGCTGAAAACACACGTTAGTTCAATGATATAATTACACTGACGTATTGTATTTAATGAAATGACCAAATCTCATCAGATTAAGCAAAAATATTTTATTAACAATAAAAATGTGTTTGCACAAATATAAATTTGTTAAATCAATTTTATTTTTTCAGTCTACATTTTTACGTGTACTACGAGAGTAGAATAATTCCCTAAATAACACTTTAGATATACCCCGCATAAAAATCCGTAGTTCTTTGAAGCGTGCAAATACTTTCAGCTGGTGTGTGTGTCCCAATTGACCAACGGCACGATCCAACGAGAGCCACGCGCTCAGCGAACAAGTATTTTCGAAGGCATTTTCTCTTCCGAGTAAACGGTTTCCTCTCGACACGGGGCTTTGGAGTGAGATGCGAGCGGCAGAGTGGATGTGGAATCGACGTCGCTTCCCGCGAATGCTTTCTGTGAGACCGAAATCCACATTGGGGAGGTCATATACTCCCGCGTAGCGATTTTTGTTATAGATTCTTCATCGAGATACATGCGAAACGCATAGAAAAACGAGTCCCTTTCGATTTGGGGGCAACTCGTGCAGTAGTGGGCCAGACTGGTACCTTCCGTGCCTGCGCTGGGACCAGGGTTCCAAGTTGATCATGGTTGATCAACTCCTGCTGATCCGTTTGAAATTTGTGGACGAAGTGGGTTCGCGACAGATTTCTCAGAGTTCTCCCGTTTCCCCTGCCTCACATTGCACCGTTGCTCGGTTATCATTCATTTCATAACATCATGATCCAATCCATCAAAATTGCTCGTCCGGGAATGGCTATAAGGCTACGAACTAATAGTTCTATCATAATTTGTTATTACACCCATCACCTCCACGTCAAAAAGCGAATCCGTGGAGTAGTCAATAGAAGGATCTTCAACTTCTTGACAACAGACGTTCATATTATTGTATGTCTGTATATGATCATAAAATCGTTGCGGGGTAACGCGGACACCACATTAGCCAAAAACCCATTGATAAAAATAACATCAAACAATATTTATTCGTTATTTTCTAAAAGTGGGATGAAGGACCGAAAATGGGTGTTTATAGGTTATGCACTAAACTCATTTAAAATGTATTTTTTTGATACCGATGTTGTTCTTGCATCAAAACTAACTTTTCATAAGCATTGACCTCTATTTTTCGATATGCTATATATATATATATATATATTATATATATATATATATATATATATATATATATAGTCGAAAATATGAAAAATAAACAAAATGCAAAGGTGAAACACTAGAACGTCAATTTTCAGTTCGATTGTTCTGAACTCAAAATTAAATAATTGTATAACTGTATTATTTCTAGAACCTAATAAAATTATTAGTAAAAGATAATATCTAAGAATATATAAAACTGCAATCTTTTATTCTTTTATTATCATTAATTTGCACTGATCCATGTCTACCATGTTATTTATTGTTATTAAATATAATTATGATAATTAATTAATTATTGATATATATCTATTTCTATGAAATTAACAGTTAATTTGGCTATATATATATATATATATATATATATATATATATATATATATATATATATATATATACATAAGTTTTTCTAAACTACCAAACCCCAAACCGTGAAGGACTGTGTCTTTTCCGAAAAAAATTGTTTCTTTCCAATCTTCAACTTCACTGTAAGTCTTTTTTGGTTTCACAGTCAAACCATTTGACTCTAGTTTTTGTGTGTCTGATACAGTACCAAAGTCAAAGAAGTCTTCTTTTTTAATTGTAATAACTTTAAATGGTCTTTTCCCTAGAACTTCCCCCTATATCTTGAATAATGTCCTTAATTATTTGAAATGAGTATAATATTAGATTCATACCTTTAAGAGTGGTCATTTTTTCCAGGTTTTTGTTTTCTTTGTGATGTTGCATATGGTCTTCCATGTTCTCTCTGTGATTTATTGAAAGCTCCTCTTCGGTGTATTAATTTTTGTATTTGTTTCACTCATTTTGTATTATAATATTTCATCAATATCACTTAACTGTAACAGTATTCACACACAAATCACAAATACTGCTACCAGCTGACATACAACACTGAACACCAGAATGGCTCTGGTATCCTTCTCCACAGACTCTGCTTATGGAGTTATATCTTGCACCGTCTGTTGTTGATCAATGTATCAACTACATAGTCAGCTACTTGGACTTCTGTTACCATTGATTAGGCAGGAGGTTTTGCACACTTTTCCATAAAAAAGTGAAATTTTAATTTTTTTTGGCAGTTATACCCTTTTCCCCGTCCGCTCTTCATTTATTCAGTGAGAATACGTTTTGGTCTACGATGAAAATTTTCATTTATTACACCTTTTAAACAATTCCCAGCTCAGAATTGATACTTATGAAGTCAACATCGCTTTCGATGCAACAGAAGTTTTGTAAATAATCAGAAATGCTCGCAACTAACGATAATTGGCGACCGATTTTTTACCAAGATTGCCTTAGCTATTAGAATCACAGAGTTCAATACTCACACTAAATATTGAAACGTTTTTGATTTTTTTTCACTTTATAAATCTTAACTGCGATAAAGAACCTACACTGGTAAGGACGAGCGTTTAGCCTTACGGCTCTAGAGTACTGGTGATTGGGTGGTCGCGGGTTGGAGAACCGCCAGGTGCCAGAAATTTGCGTGATGCTTTTAGCATTAGTGAGTTTGTATCACCTGCCGGTATCGAATCTTAGTCCGAGTGCACTGATCAGAGGTTTCGGTAATTTTCCTGATCATTTTCAGGCGAATGCCAGAGCAACACACTAGAATACGACCTACGGAACGCACGCGATCATGCCTTCCCTACACGGTCCCATTCACCATCCTTTGTCCGAGCGATCCGTCCGATCACCCACCTTCGAATAGTCTATTTCCCACCGATCTAAAAAAAATATCCGTCTCGTGACGGAGATAGTCCAAGGGAAAACTGTAAGTTCTGTTGAGCCATAAAAAGAAGAACGAAAAGAAGAAAAGAAAAAGAACCATTTTCGAGATGACGCAATCACCAAATGAAAGTTTTACCCATCTCTATTCGAGAATCATACTGACAAAACAATAAATTAGTTTAGGATGGAAATGAAGGCTAAAACATTCGTTCGCACACATTTCTGTGCAACGACCCTCCAGTTCCTGCGGTGCCGTCACGAAATGAAAAGGAAAGTCGCACCGCGCGCGCCCGCCAGGGAGCGCTGCCCCAGGGCGCCTCCGGGGAGCGCGGCGCGCCGCGACGGCCGCCAGGCACAGGGCCCCGGCCTTTCAACGATGTTGAATATGATGATCGCGCCCGCTCGCCGCCCGGCTGCGGCGCCAGGCAGACGGAGGAGCACGCCCCGCGCCGGCACGGCGGCGACGGCTGTGACCGTTGATTGATGGATTGATTTTTTTCGTGTTTCCGGGCGCGTCAACTGCTTTGGTCATTAGTCCCGTTAGTGTACTGCATGTTTGTTTCTCGGAATGGAGGTGATCTTCCCCGCCGAATGGCGAGATCCGGCACCGACCTACCGTCGGCTAGTGGGGTTTCCCTCCAACCAGGACTCTTCCACCAGCGGGGCGCCGCCCCAGCCGGAACAAGCTCTAAGCTCCCGACCGGTCTCCCGAAATAGTGTGGTGCATGGTAGTGTAAGGGGAGAGGATAGGACAAGGAAAGGAAGGGCAGATCGCGCGCGTCCGTGGCCCGTTTCGTAGGGTACTGCTCCGGCATTCGCCTGGTGTTGATCGGAGAAACCACGGAAAACTACCGATCAGAGCAACCGGCCGCTAGAAATCTCCTCCAGACAGCGACAGAATCCGACCTAGATGAAAAGCTAGAGTCGAAAATCCTGCCGCCGTGGGATGAACCTAGGACCTCCCGGTCAGAGGCGCTGCAGTAACATCAGTTGATGCACTGAGCTACCGCTCCCGGTGGTTGTGACGGCTAGGTGTAGAGACCGTATATAGGACTTGTTGGCGTGGGTGAAATGGCTGCGAAGGACAGCAGCGCGGGGGTTCCGATGAGGCATAGAAGCGAGGAGGTGGGACAACAGAAATGGAGTCGGCGAGGCGAAAGGCTAAGCCCAGAATTGTGGGAAGAGGACACAACGAGACTGGGAAGATACGCGATGAGTGGCGTGGGGTGGGCGAGGTGATGGGGAGCGTTGGGTTTGGATGACGGGATGTGGGGTGCAGTGGGAGAGCGAGCTCTCATGAAACTCGCTCCGAAGCAATCTCGCAGACTCACAGGGATGAGAGGAAACGGATCGGCAGAGATGCGAAGGATCTAGCATAGAATATCGTGCACCACGGATGAGGACGGTCCACTTCGGGGGCGACAGTGTTGACGGCAGCGGCTGAGCTCTACGTGTGCGCCACTTTCCGAGAACTGTTTTCTACCGCGCGCGGAACCGGGTGCTGACCACAAAGGACACGAGAGCCAACGGTACTCGGCACGTCGCGCCGCGTCTCGAAAACAATGAACGCAGCGACAGAGCGAAGTAGGCGTGACGAGCATTCGCGCTTCTTATAAAGAAAATAAGATTTATGTTGAGTAGTCGGTTGCGAAGCGTCTACAACAGCGCGGAAGATGTGCTGGCGAGGTCACGGCTGCCTAACTCGTGTTTCTGCTTCGTAGCCTTCTTGCTCTAAATCAGAACGAAAATGTATTCCTTCTGCAATAATCCAAAGCAAATCACCTGTTTCTCTGGATCTAACTTAGGAGAAAATTGTATTCGTGCGTCCCGAAGAAATGAACGAGACTTTGATCCTATTTCTTGAAGACTTAAATAAATGAAAAGTAATCAAAAATACTTTAAATATAACCCTTGTGAAATAACTTTCCACAATTAGACACTGAAATGGAGGATGGATTGGACAATTTACTTACGGTGTGTAATATTTTCTACAGACAAGGGCTCCAATATTATATATTACATTTAAAATGAATTGGAAATTGTTTTGTCTTTTCTTCAAACGTTTTTCAACGAACAATGCAGGTTCAAATAAGAAGAAATATTACAAACTTGTAGGGTCTGTGAGTGAAAGATGATTTTTCCCAATTAACTTGAGGTGGGAAATTTCAAAAAGCGTAGGAATCCCAATACCCAGCTGTCAGACGTAGCGGTCATGCACGCTTGTCTGTTCTGTGTAACATATACGAAAGCCTAATTTAATATTACATATCTCGCACTTCCTGTGCGATTTATTATTCTTTTATGAAATATTGCAATAATTCTCAGCATACACTCAGAATATTTTTTTTAATTAATTATTTCTTCCGAGACCTTTTGGAAGAAACCTGTAAGTGTTGCAGAACCTAGTACATCCACTGGTCCCTCGCTTAGAGAGAGTGCACAGGGTGCGTGTATCACTTTCTGTTTGCACTGCGCCTTAAGGCACGTCGTCAAGACCCGAGCTATCTCTAACTACGCTCCCGCACGCCCGTCTCATGCACCTCACGCACATTCCGCGTGCAGTTCACGCTGCCGCATTCGCACTTCTAGAGATGTTTATTTGGGCCAGTGGGTTTCTTCTCGTCAACCTGGCTTTCCCTCCAGACTTACTGGCGGAAACTCTCGTGTTTATATACATCTAATGAATAAAACGGTGATGAACAGAGCGATTTCACTTAAAACATTTAGCCCTCGAATTCTCATTTCACGGTTGCTGCCTGAGAAACTGAAAGGAAAGAAAGCATTTCAAGAGTATAATTATCATGTCAAGTTGATGAGTATCTTATAACATCTAAATTTTTAGTGCAAACGATATAATTTCATAGATCCTCTGAAATTTAATACTCATCGATCTTCTGGACTTGTTCTTGATATGAAAGTTCTATCAAAACATATTTCTTTTAAAATAAATATAATTTTTCTATCTCAAGCTTCCAATAGAAAATGTATATTCTACTCAGTGTTTTTTTAACTGAAAGGATTATCTTTAGTGATATTAAAGATGAAACTGCTCTACAGCAGGGGTTCACAACGGGATCGGTCGAATTACTTCGCGGGGGTGAATAGGGCATTCTCCTTTTGGCATCATTCTAAGATCCATTCTCATCCGCTTCTCGCGTCTCAGCTTCTTTATTAAGGGGCGTTCCTAGGCTGGTGCTAACGGTGCACCTGACCGGTCCCCTGAAGTAAGGACCCTTATTAAGGACCCGCGCGGAGGAATATCGACAAAGGAAATACTAGTGGTACTACGGAATAGCACAGACTTTCTCGTAGCAAAGTTTTCTAATTTAGTAGTGTATAGTCTTGCCCTTCTTTCTTTCCTGCTGCCATTTATCGCCGCCAAAATTACATATTTTTTTTACATTCCCTCACCTTTTGGTTTTCCTAATAGTAGAACCGAAATATTACTTTAAGAATATTAAAGAAGAGTAAAACCTCGCCCTAAGTAGCAATTTTCATTCTAAAATTTGAAGCCGTTTTTCGAAAATGGGATTACGCATTACTGTAAATGCGCAATTTGAGGCTCTTTTTCACAGGAAGCTATTGAGTTAACGAAAAACTTCATTTGAAGTCATTTGAAGCACTGCAAATTATAAATGCAATAATCTATACAAGTCGATGGAAATGTGCATATTAACGGCGTGAGAGATCATTTAAAAAAACATTTGTGTAATTTTTGCAAAAACAAAAGAATACACCAAGATGAACTTTATGTCATATTAAACATTGCAATTAGTACTATCTATTGGAAAACTTTGAAGAAAAATGTGGAGACATTTTTGAGAAAATGGCAGCGTTTCTGAATATGCGAAATTTTGATCTCATTTAAATAGAAAAGTGTTGAGTTTTCCAAAAACATTATAAGACTTTATTTAAAGCTCACGGACTCATAAATAGAATAATATAAACAAATTGCTGCTGCTAATGTGGTAAATATTACCGACGAGAGAGACCAGTCAAAAATATTACCTTTTCGTAATTTTTGAAAAAAGAAAAGTATAGAGCAATATAGCGTTTATGCCATCGTATAAGATACATTTGGCTCCACCCCTACAAAACATTTAAAGCAAACATTTGGAACCGTTTTTGAGAAAATCTTGTTTTTGTAATTTTTAAAAATTCGAAATATTGCACGCACTATTACACGAAAACTACCAACATTTTCTAAACAATCTACACGACCTTAATGAAATAATTATTTATGGGCAACAAATTTCATTTGAAGGAAATATCTCCGTCTTCAATTTTGTAAATGTAGGAAGACGCCGAAAAAAAGTAAACTTTTGCAATTTTCGAAAATTTAGAGTTAGCCGTGAAAATTGTACCTATGTCACGTTTATAAGTGTATTTGACTCTATTCTGACAAAAATTTAAAGAAACAATTTGCAGCTGTTTTTAAGAAAATGTTGTAAATATTCGGGGGGCTTCATGTCAAGTACTTTCAAATTTTAAAGAATGTTTTCCAAAATCTCAAACCTTTGACTCGAGCTAGATGGATAGGGATTTCCTGAATTTGGAAGAAATCCTACGTATGGTTTAGACGCTAGTACTGTTCACAGACGGTCGGACAGACAGACGGACGGACATTTTGAAAAAAGCACTTTTTCAGTATCAGGGGACCCCAAAACGTGCATTTCCGTTGAAATATCAAAATCGATTTTCCGCAGCATTACATAACTTTCCCTATACTACGTATTAACTCCGAATATACGTACGTATTCGAGGAAATAAAATCGCCCTTCATACTCTCTAAAACCCTTAAATTGACGTTTAATGCAGATATTGGCCCCATTTTGATTTCGTGCACCTGAGTATCCGAGGACCTAGCTACTCAAGTGATTAGAATGTTTAGAAAACCCAACAAAATATAACTACGTATTCACAACAATGCTCTATTGTGGAAGAAAATACTCCTCCCAGTATTCTCTGGAGAAATGTCAGTTAAAACTGCTCAACATTTTGTAACAATCTCTTCTTAATAACGAAGTCTTCTTAATAATTAAAAGATTAAAGATAATTAAGATAATTAAAAGACCAAAATACTGACAAGTTAACCATGTTATGTCTAAGGAAAATTGTTTCCTTGCCTTCTCCAGATGTCCACTTCCACTGCGATTCGGCTAGTCAATAATACCATAATGTTCTACAACGGCACCCGACCGTTGTCTGGGCGTCCTAATGAATTGGCGTGAAAAATACCACGTAATTCCCAAGGTGTCTGAAAATAATAGTCACCTAGATATTCTTCAAAAGATAATTTAATCGTAACCGTAAAACACATTCTGCTTTTCTAATATACAAATACACCAGTAAAACACATTCTGCTTTTCTAATATACAAATCTATTTTACTCACACTCCTCACTTACGCAAGTTCAGTGTGAACCAACCAAATTCTATTAATAAAATTCAAATCTTCCAAAACAAGGTCGTCAGAATAGCTGTCGTGCTTACGCACCGTGTTAGGTAAGTAATACGAATTTACACAAAGACATTCGTTCAACTCCACTCGTCCCCACACGTATGACAAACATTTCTCATACTTTGTTTCTTAATTCTACCCACTTCCAACGTATTCAATGTGGGCTAGACCAGGCGTGGCCAAAACACGGGCCGCTCAATGAATTTATGCGGACCGGGTTAAACGTTTTAAAATTTGGTGTACCAAGATTACTTACATTTATTTGTGAACAAATTATATAATAATATTTTGTATACTTAAACGAATAATTTTTGTATTAAACAATCTTTAATTTTAATATTTTGTCCGGTCTGTTGAAAAAGTTTCTTTATAATCTGACCCGGAGGCAAAAACTGTTAGCCATGTCTGGTTCAGAACAAGCCCCATAACCTCGAATATGCAGTCGGATCGCTTTTCATATATTCTCTACAATTAGACATAAGATAGCAAAATTATCAATCCTCCCATCAGCAATTCGCAAATATTCCTTCATTCTCTCTTTAAAACGACGTTCTTTTAATTCTAATGCTAAAGGGAGGTTGTCGTACCTATCCCTTCAAATTATCTAATGTATGAAATTATTCTCTCCTAAAACTGAAAAGTAACATGGCTGATATATTCTCATCAAATGTTTGCAAAAAGTAAAAAGAAAAAAAACTGCAGATAATTTTTAATACACATACAATAGAGAATCCTTTTTAAAATTTAAAATCGATATTTTCAATGATCCATGTTCAACACATGAATAGCTGTCTATAATCCCATATTTTTCGCCCTCCTTCTGTGAACAAGCTCCTCACTTTCTCAGTGTTCGATTTCCTCAATATTTCCACTCAGCCTGACGTCCTAACGCACGTGATCGCCGTAAAACGTGATGCCTGAAGCCTGCGTGTGACGTAGTTACGTGAACATGAACCTGACTCGTGAAATACGCAACGACATTCTCGAGGAGATAAGAAACCTAGCACCTCACTTGGTTAGAAACGTGAGTCAATTTCGCGAAGTCATGTTGCATAACATGAGAAATTGAGGATTCGAATGTCTTTTCAGCCAAGTGGAAGAACTATGTGTCAGAAACACGAGTAAACAAGGGAAAGACGTTGATGCGAGAAGAAGAACAAGAACACGAATACAATAATATGAATAAAAGTACGTAGAAGTTTTTAAATAGAAGTTCTTGAGTATGAATAAGAAAATCAATTTAAAAACAGACATTCACTGTTCATCATGTACGTACTATTTTGGCTTGGGGATGTCCTCGTGCTAACCACACGTACCCCCTTAGCCCAAGGCCGCGAGGCCGGGGGGGGGGGAGCGTCGCTGGTAGGCCATGGCCCGTACGCGGGCTGTCGCGCAAAATACACACAGACAGACTGTTTCGAGCGGTTTCTGTCACTATATGAAGCTAAAAGACGTTGGATAATCAAGTTTTAAAAAAATATTGTTCCAAACAAACAAAGACATGTGACAAAATTAGCGGCGTGTTTGACGGCTGCCGCAGTGGTATGGTCGGAAGAAACAAATAGAGGCGCCTATTGTATCTTTAACATTCATTTGCACTTGTAGAGCCTTTCTGAATTTCAAGAAATTGAACATTCATGAGAGACGAAAGAAGACCAAAAATAAAAAAAATAAAAATAAAAAAGGGAAAGGGAGGATCAATAAAGAGGGAGAATACAGGCCGGAATGAGAACGAGAGGATGGGTGCCAGCCGCCCAGAAGAGGGTAGTAAAGGTATGGAGGGAGTTGTCATAGAGGAAAGATAATACTGTCTTTCCTCCACATACCGAGAGCGGTAGCTCAGTGCATCAACTGAGGCACCTGCAGCGCCTCTGACCGGGAGGTCCTAGGTTCAAGTCCTGACGGCGGTAGGATTTTCGACACTAGCTTTTTAGCTAGGTCGAATTCAGTCGCTGTCTGGAGGAGATTTCTAGCGGCCGGCTGCTCTTATCGGTAGTTTTCCGTGGTTTCTCCGATCAACACCAGGCGAATGCCGGAGCAGTACCCTACGAAACGGGCCACGGACCGCGCGTGATCTGTCCTTCCTCTTCCTTGTCCTATCCTCTCCCTTCACACACACACTTACACTACCATGCACCACACTATTTCGGGAGACCGGTCGGGAGCTTAGAGCTTGTCCCGGCTGGGGCGGTACTCCGCTGGTGGGAGAGTCCTGGTTAGGGGGAAACCCCGCTAGCCGACGATAGGTCGACGCCGGATCTCGCCATCCAGCGGGGGAAGATCACCGCCATCTCCGGAGAAAAACATGCACTACACTAACGGGACTAATGGCCAAAGCAGTTGACGGGCCCGGAAACATCAAACAATCAATCTTTCCTCCACGGAGATATGTACTTGACAGATGCCATAGATGAGTAGTAAGCTGCCGTTAACGAGAAGCAGTGCTCGGATGGACTCAGTCGACGGGTCGCGTGGGACAGCGGCTGAGAGGGCGAGCGCCAGACCTAGGACGGGAACCCAGGCCGGCACAGAGCGGATGCGCGTGCAGAGCCTCTTGCACATTTCATGAGGGCGCCCGCGGTGGTGTTTGCGACAACGCCAAGGTGGCATTGGTCGCAGCTGGGGTCGCTAAGGGTCGCGCAGCGGTCACAAACCCACGTGACTTGCCTTTGGAGTCCGGTCCAGATGATGTCGCGCCGCTGCAACGTGACCGGGAGAGCGACCAGAAGCCTTATCAACGGCGAAATCTATCCATCAATATTTACAACTCATTAAATTTCATTGTCGATCTCAGCTCCTGAGCAATCGCAAACTTCACTCAATCTTTCTTCGTTCGTTGAGAAATTATGACAGAAAAAACAGAATAGTAATTTATGTATCAGGGCCGAAGTGTTACCAACCAAGGTAGCGTACAGCAGAGCTGCGTTGTATTACACTTTTTGTGTAAATAAAAATCCTTTTCTTTTCTAAGTTTTATAGTCATATTAATATTTATAAACAATTCCTTTCAAATTTACTTTATTGTCTGAATAATATTTCTGTCTTCTTGACAGCTAGTGGCTGACAGGGGAGAGGGAATTATGTTGGCCAATCAGACACTTCAGATTGTGATGATATCACGGTAGAGTTGCCGATGCTTATTAAGAAAGAAATCTTACAGCATGGGGCAACTGAAAACTGAAGAGCACCATTTGGCGCCTTTACACGATTGGTTATGCATCGTGTGTGCGGTTTTATCGCCTACTGTTGTGAGCTCTCATTACGATTTGTTTCTTGCTACTGCAAGAATGCCACATGCTCACGTGTCGGCCACCCAATTACGATCAACACCCCCTGAGGCAAGACCCCACCCCCTGCTGTGAAGTAGACAGAAATATTATTCGGACAATAGTTACACATTTACTTTACTCGCCCATAGATAATAATAATAATAATAATAATAATAATAATAATAATAATAATAATAATAATCTCTCCAATTAAAAACAATTCTTAAAATTCTAATGATTTTTCTCGAAGTAAGTTTGCAAAATGTTGCTGCAGCGTCACCAACGGCTGTGAAGTGGTAAAGTAATCAGATAGATATTTTTTCTTACTTTCCACCCGGTAAAAATCTAACTTATTGTCCAAAAGTGCTAAGTATTGGGTGTGGACTTTCCTGAATAAATGATTTATAACTTCGTCTCTTGCTGGGCCTGATCTACGTATCCTTCAAAAATGAACAAAATGAGAGCCATTTAGGAGATGCTGTATTACAAGATTGCATTCATTTTAATTTTTTACAGTCCATTATATTGTCTACATTTCTAAAATTGTAACATGCTGCGACTACAATAAAACTACTACAAAGAACTGCAATAGAGAATAGATAATATGTGTGTATATATATATATATATATATATATATATATATATATATTTGCAACAAATTGGGTTGATATACGTTTGTAAATATGGCGGGCTAGCAACGGTGGACGAGTTGTCGTCAAGGTCAACAAACTTCATTGCTTTGAACTACGGGGCGCGGCTAGTTGATAATGTAAACTGTTTGGGGATTGGCCGAGAAAGCAATGACAGTCAGGGGCGCGGCTAGTTGAATTTATAAGTAATTGAGGGATTGGCTAGGCATGGAATGACAATGTATTTCGACGGAAGCGGGTCGAATTTTTTCTGACAAGAAACAGTAGAAAGTATGGACCGAGTTTTGAAGGGCTGAAAGAGGGGAATATGGATGCACTCCGACTTATGCCGTGGTGCTGTGCGGATCGTGTGTAAATAATTGATGTTGAGAGTTTGGGAATTGTGAACATCTACTTTGGAGCGTATGGTTGTTGGACTTAGAATATTGATGTAATGTGCGGAAATTGGAATTGGAACTAGAGTGCAGCAGCTAGAATTTAAACTGTGAACTTAGGTGAATTTGTCGGCAACAGGACTGGGAGTATTTGAAGCAGATAATAGTTTGCTGAACTTTAGTATTTTAAGAATACGCGTAGAAAGAACTGGGAACTTTTCAAAGGAAAATTAATTAAGTCTTATCAACTTATGAGGTGGTGAGGATCAGTGACTTGAGTACACTTGTGCCACAACGGAAGAAAAGAAGATGGTATTTGGACCTGGAGCCATCGACACAGGGATAAATTTGAAAATGGTTCTACGCGGCGACATCGGCCAAGAGCGCGCGAAGACGGGTACTGCAGTGTAAGTTTTGAGACTGGTCATGACCGAAAGTACGTTTCGTATTGTTAAAATTTCATAAACATTGAATAAACTTACAAGTTTCTGTGAATAGAAAAGATGATCTTCATTTAGACAATTCCAGCAAACGAGTAGCTAGAAATGTATATTTGCTTTTCAGATTCCTCGGCCACTCTGTACAGATAGCAGATCGAATAATCGGCTATTAGTAGGCAATAGCGATTATTTCTTTTAAGACCCATCGACCCAGTTAGCCGGATATTAATTTAATGGAAATAGCAGTTGAAGAGTAATTTTAATAATTGAATTAACGTAATCTTTTCCTGACGCCCATATTCTGTTATAAATTTGGAACCGGTTACGTTGAATTAATTTTAGAAGGGCAGAGGAAATATTAAATTAAAAAATTAAATCAGACAGTTTGTTTCAAATGGCGCGCCAACTGGGGCTGAATTTGTTATAAATTGCGCCATTGTTTCAATGTGGAGATTAAAAACCTATATATCTTTATCAATCTCTATATATAATTTACATTGACAGCCGTCCAAAGGTCTATATTATATTATATTAGAGGTACTACAACATTTACTTTCTCGCATTATTGGAAAGTTAAATTAATTGAAGTTACGTAATATTAAAATATTGTAATGTACCATGCTAAAAAGGCATATATAAATTCAAAAAAGTCAAATTCAACCAGTGTTGCCAGACGTACGATAATTATCGTACATGCACGATTATTCATTATGATGTACGATGTTCGATTATCGTACAGATAAAAGTACGATAATGTGACCAATTGAAGCCGCTGATCGGGGGATCTATTCTTGATTATATCGCTCTCGTTCGATATGCGATTATCACATTTTTGAACGTGCGTTTCCTCATTAACAATAGACCCTTAGAAAACGGCACTTAAGAAGGATTCACAATGAGAGCCTCTGCGAGTACGCTTCTGTAAATTCAAATGGTAACAATATGCGTACGCTTTCATTGTGAATCCGCCGTTACGGTCCCCCCTCCTATGCGACATGCTACTGAAATTCTATGTTTGAACTAAATCAATGCTTAGCCGAATGACACCGAATAATATATATCTTAAAAACAAAATTGAAATACTAGAAGAAGAAATGAGTGATGAAGATTTTTAAAACTAAAGTTGTGTTAATGTTTGTTACGTTCTCACTTTTATATTTTAAGAGATGCCATTATTATAAAGTGACGTCAGAGTCGATTCTCAGTTACTAAAAAACTTCTGTTCAACTGAAACGCCTCTATATATTTACTACTAAGATTCCGGCAAATTTATTAGTGGAGTTTTCAATCAAGTAGAAGTTGTGCGTTATAATCAGTTCGACTCTATATAAGATCGAGTAAATAAAAAAAACTTTTTATTATTTTGATTTGTTATTAATAAAAGTTAAGGTTATAAGAATCTCTATATTGTATTAGTTGTATCCCCGCTGCATTCATTCTCAATTAGAAATATGTCGTTAAAGAAAATAATTTAAGTAATATGTTTGAAAAAATTCATTAAAAAGTACGATCATTTTTACACTATTTTGATTAATGTACGGTAATTTGATATTACCGCCGTAGGATATTTGTACGATAATAATAGATGGCGTAGTACGGTATTCACTTTTCAACTATCTTGCAACACTGAATTCAACCAATTCAATCAGTAGTCATTTCTAACTACAAATGAAACAAACATGAATGAATTTAACTGTTACAGTATTTCCACGCATAATACAGAAAAGCACGAATAATTACACAAGCCTGCTCTGGTTACATTGAAGTGAGCTTTCAATTTTCGAATTCCATTAATCAGCGATCAAAACTTCTTACAGTAGTGCTAAAGAAGTGTGTTTGTTAGATCTAAGTTAAATTTATTACCTTCCTTAAACCTATTTCCATACATAAGAATAATATCTACATTATACAATCATCACTACCGACAACAATGGAATGAATTCGAAGAATTTTGAATCCACTGTGTTGCCATTTTCCGAAATGACAACGCGTCGAACGAAGTCATTGTCGCAAGAAGGTTAGTAGCATCAAAGTTCGCTAAATCCAATGTGGCCAAATCTCTGATTAACAAAATTCAGATACTCCAGAATAAATTCATCCTTAAAATTATTCATGCTCCATGGTACATTCCTAATACACAATGAACTAAAAATTGAAACTATTCACACTTTAATAAATTATCACATCAAACATTCTTCAACTCCGTAGGTGATTTGCAACATACACACACTTCCTCGACGAATACTTTCAAGATTTCCGAAAGATAAATTCCATCCCCATAAACTACATTATATTTATTAATTTTCTCATTCGAAAAAAAATTAATATCTAATTACAATTTTTATCCTAATAGAATTTATATTTTTAACATAATATTGTCAATAATCCTTTCGTCAGGTTCCCTGTGAGATCCATATCAACAATCATGTCAATTTGTAACGTGAAAAACACTGAAAGACATTCTTGTCGAACAGGCAGAAATAAATTTTTAAAAAAGGTCGCTAAAGAGTTTCATTTTTGCTGCCAACTTGCCTTCCTAAACTGTTCCAACTTTGTACGTTTGTTTTTGAAAAAGTTAAAATAATATGAATGAGTAAATGAAATACTTAAATTTAAAATTTTTTTTTCCTTTCTATTAAATTATACAATAGTTTCCAACGCAGCTAATGCTTCGAATAAAAAAAGCTTTAAGCGCATTAGACATAAGTTTACGATTACTAAAATACGTTATTTATCATTTCATTTTTTACATAAATAAGTTATTTGTCTAAAATTTATCTGCTTGCTAATCCGAGGACAAGTGTCATTGCCTCAAACGAAGTGCGGGAAATTCGAATTTGCCATTTCGATTTTTTTCCAATTTTCGAAATTCAGAGAGTGCGCCGAAAATGGGATCTGAACCACTTTCTTTACCATTCTTTGCTACAAAAGTGAAAAAATTAAAGAAAAAATTGGAGCGGTTTCTGAGAAAATAATTGTTAAATATTTAAAAATTGCCTAAGTTTGATGCAAAATTGCGCAAAAAATATAATTTTCGAAAGTTTTAACATGACCTTATTTAAATATCTGTTTCTTACGAATACATTTTATTAAGGAAAAAAATCTTCAAAATTACAGTTGTAGGAAGAAAAACAAATGAACTTTTGCAATTTTCGAAAAATAAAAAAAATTCCAGGGAAATGAGACCTGCACCATTCTCTTACCAGAATTACATTGACGAGATTTGCATTTGCATTTTGTCAGTTTCGATTTTTTGTCTCAAGAGATTGAAATTCTAGACAAAAATTGTTTCACCTTTTTTCTTTGCGGTGTAAATAATTTTTTGTGGTGGTCATTCTAAAATCGTTTCAATAATGCTAAATTAATACATAAAAGTAGCAGTTTTAGTTTTCTACTCGTAGATTAAACATTTAAAAAAATGTGTTCATGAACAATTTAATGAGCAGGGAATTGCAATGCAATGATAATGTATTTTGTGGGATAAATACATTTGAAACTCTCAGCTCCAACTTACCTTAAGAAACAAGATCTAAGGAAGAATTTTTTCGAAGAATTGACTAATTACTCTTTTACATTACGAATATTGAAGGGAAACAAATTCTTTAAGGACAAAAAGCATCTTAATCACACGGTGCAAAAGTAAACCGCAACACACTGCCCGCATAACTGTACCTGCGTGTTTCGACTCATGGGTCTTGCATAACGAGGAAACGATACAACTTAAGGTCTAAAACCTAATTTTTGCGGCCAAATATCTCAAGTGGTGATTTTAAAGCTACAAAAGATCACGAAATGAGACTAGGCGAGATCTGTGGGAACTTTCCTTGAGATTCGGGGGGTTGGGCTCTTCTCAGTACCCCCTTAACCATCAGAGGAAAGGATGACCGGAGACGTGCAAAATTTCAAATTCCCTTCGTAATTATACTATTTGATATTACATACTGTGGGGAAAGGGAATTTGTTTCTCTCGTGTGAGAGTTTTAACATAAGTTCCCTAGAAATATATTCCATTTAGTATAAGAAACAATAGCTTCACGTAAATGCAAACACATTATAGTCATTCCTTCCGTTCCATATTGTCGTTCTCAACATCAGACATCCATAAATCAGAATTTCCCATAGACCCTTTATTTATTCTTGAAGTCAAGACTCATCAGAGGAATTTCCCTCTAGTCCGGAGTCAGTAAGAAACTTATTTTCTTATAATGCAACGCAACGTCGGTACTCCTTAACAAATTATTCTCTTACATTTGGGAAACGCACTCTCTGCTCTTTATACCCTCAGCTAGCAGGCACTAAGTGATGTGTTACACGCTATAATAAAGCTTAAATGTATTCACATGTGAAAGAATTAGTTCTCATTTGAGAATGATGGGATGTATAAATCTAGCTTCTTCGTGATTAACTGAGAAAGAGCAGGATATAACACCCTCGACCCGTCGATTTTTCAACTTTTTAGACTAGTCAACTCCGGATATAGTGAATCTCTGGTCACTTACAGTTTTGGTTCACTATTTCCAAATATCCAAAAATGTAATCGTTATCAGAGATTGGTTTCATTATTTACGAAGTGTAGTAAATTATCCAATCACCATAAATCGAAAATGTCTATATTTTCGTTTTTTCACATTCACGCATTCACGATGCGGTGAATCGTTAGAGTTCACTAGTTTTTAACTTGCCGTTCTCGTCGATAAAGCGTTCCAGTTGTCAGATCTGTGATTGATGAACTAAAGAAATGCCTTTATTAGCATTCAATCACTTTTATTCGCTATAGATGTTACAAAAACAACTCCCGAGACACTTATAACCCTTAGTGTATATGAATTAGCGGATTATGGGGCGTATTTTGTTCTCCTGGAAGTGAATTTACTGTGTTCACTATAACCGATGTCGGGAGGTCGCTAGCCAGCTCTTCTTGTGCTTGTCATATATTAACATCGGGACTACTAACTTCGGTTTATTTTATCCAAGTTCACTATATACAGAGGTATCTGTAAAATCATAAATATCATATTGAAATCACATAATAATTCTGTATTAATAGTATCAGTTTCAATTAAAGAAAAATAACAAAATGAATCAAAAATACACGGATTAGAATTTAAAAAATAGGTATAGTTGGAAATATATTTAAGTTTATTTCAGATGAGAAATAGAGACATATGGCCAGGCGTTGCGCAATGCTTCTGGAGGAATTAGAAGATACACCTCAAAGAGAACCCAGCGAAATAACGTACCAAAATAGCCTAGGAAATAACCCCGCTGGCACCTGAATCGCATGTGCCCAGAGGCGGCGCTGGCCTTCGACCAGCTGCAGCTTTAAAACTGATAATGCTCTACGATGAAACTACGTTTAAATTAGTGATGCTACAACAACCTATAGTACTATCTTGCATTGTTTGTAACAGTTACTTCATATTATAGTCCTATATGGTCCCGCAAAAATGTTTCCAACTTCTGAAAATGTTTGACTACGCAGACATTCAAACACTAGGTATTTAGGTGTAGCAAACAGCGCTACTATTGCTACGAACGTTAACGTCGGCACAACAACCTTCCGAACATTAAAAAGAAAGTTGAGCATTTTCTGTTCTACAAAAGTCGGTTTTAATGTATATCGTACGATTTGGGGATAAAAATTACGAGTTAGATTTGGAAACTTGTTTACATAATTTTTAAGTTTTCTATTTCATTCAATATTAAACGATAACTAATCAATATTTCCCCAAACATTATGACATTATTTAAAGATTTAATTTAAAAGAGCAGATTTTATTAAGAAAAACACTTTTTTATGAATATTTTAGTTGTAGGAAGAAGCCAGAAAAAATGTCAAATTTTGCAATTTTCGAAAAATCAGAGAATTCCACGAAAATAGGACCTGTACTTCTAAAACAATCTAAAGAAATAATCTGGAAGCATTTTTGAGAAAATTTTGAAAACAGGCTTTAGACTTGATGTCAAGTACTCCCAAAAATCAAAATACCCGTATCAAATTCGAGGGGCCGCGACATCAACCAGAACGGTCGAGGAATATCAACTTTGGAGAGAAACCTGCCGGACATTTAGCTGCTAGCGTTGTTCACAGACAGACGATGAGACGAACAGATGTTTTCCCGTAAACCAATTTTTCAGTATCAAGGTCACACAAAACATGAGGTTCTGACTAACAAACGTTTAAGATGAAATAACTTACTACAAACAGGGACCAGAATTATTCACTTTCTCGGATAAGGTACATGTAACACGTTCTCTTACCTTTCTCAATACTACGTGACAGAAAATAAAAATAAAAATATTTTAAAAAGAGTACTATTGAATTAACAAGCGTACGACTAACAACGTACGACTAAATTGAAAAAGTGTACGACTAATAGCTATAGCTAACTAGTAGCTAACTTACCATTTTCTGGGAATTGCCTGTATTTTGGAAAACTGGGAACATTTAACAGCAAAAGTACAATATTCATGGTAGAGCTTTTACTTACTGTACACGTACATTCAGAGTACGTATATACGAAGTAATATACCTAGTATAAAACAAAGTTATGAATTGCTACGAAAAATTTATTTTAAAAGTATTTTTTTAACGTCCGTCTGTCCGTATTTAATTTTTTCTGGAAAATGACTTCAATTTTTTTCTTCAAAAATCTTATAAGAATAGAACGAAATACGCTCCGTCACTTTTATTAAATTTTGTTGTTGGACTGTGTGAAGGACGTTTATGAGAATCGCACAGGTTTCTTTTTCGTTGAAAACTTTGATTTTTCGAAAATTGCAAAAAGTTCAAAATTTTGTCGGAATTTTCCCACAATTAAAATATTAAATACATAGATTTTTCCTTAAATGAAATCTGTTCCTTAAAGATTAGATTTTGTAATAAGGTCATGTACAATTTTTCGAAAATGTGAGTACTTTTCGCGTAATTTTGCGTGAAAGTACGGGCGAGAAAGGTTTTCCTTCCAAAGGGCCCCCCGGGGGGCTCTGCTCGGCTCGTCGCGTAGCGTCGCGTGGCATCGCTCCCGGCGCCGCTTGCGTCACGCGGCGACGTCAGGGCAGCGGGCGCCCCGGCGCGCTGCTTCCTCGTCCGCCCCGCCCCCCCCCCGCCCCGCCCCCTGAATCCCAGCGGCGCGCCGGCCAACGCAAGCGGGTTCACGTAGCGAGAGGGATCCGAAAGAGAAGTGGATCTTCGGGTGGAGTATGCATGAGCACCACATTCCAAAACTAGATTAAAAAAACACAATGAAAAGATATTTCTTCGTTGAAATAAAATACAGTATGTTTACCCACCTCTAATAAATCACAATCCATTTGTAACTATTGTATTTATTCCCGACATTCGCGGTAGCTTTGAGCATTTTTGGACTGAAACCATACTGATCACCACTACATATGCGGGCTACAGTTTGGATTGTGATTTGTAGGCATATTGCCACAAAATGATAATACGAGTATGTGAACCGTATATAGAGTCGTAAATGCCACTTCATTTTATGATAAAAGTATTTTTAAGCTCTGTGAATTTTAATCAGTTCTCGAAGAACATTCCATTAATGGTCTGAACATAAGTCACTCACTTTAATATTAGGTCAGTCTACGAACTTAAATTTCCTTGTGGTATTCACATGCTAGGAAGGTCAAAGCATAACTGATGCGGAGGACAGAAGTTTATTATTGGAGAAAAATGTGTTCGAAATGAAATATAAATCATGATAGCATGAATGTAGCAAAAGCATAAAAAAACAAATTAAAGAAAATATTAGGACTATTTTAATATTCGGCTATTCTTCTTACATTAACAATTCTTACGTAGTATTATGTTCATACTTGTCACGATAACCTTTCTGTAAAATCACTTCTTTCAATCGATTCGGCACATTTACAGTAATTTTTTTATGTATAAACTCTCCATAGATATCGATTCTTCGACTAATCTTATCGTCAATTCCTCTCATGAAAATTTTATTTTTGTAATCGAGCTTTCAGTTCAGATCACAAATGCTCGATTGGGTTAAGGTTTGGAGACTGCGGGGAGTTTGCAAGACATTGGGGCAGGTGTAGGAAGTCAGCCGCGCGCAACGTACACTTTATGCTTTGGATCGTTGTCCTGATAGAATTTAAACATATCGTTTTCAGAATGCATCCGCACTTTGGTGCAAACATTCTTTGAGAATGCGGAGATAACCTTGCTTCTTGATCGTTTTTTCTCCAACTCCAGGCGAAGATGTTCTCCCCTGCACCGTGATACTGCATCCACCGTCCTTAACAGTCTTCTGCAGATTTCGTTGTTTGAAGTGTTCGTTGACGTTGCGCCATACCCTAGTTCTGCCATCTGATTCCACAAGGTAAACTTGCTCTCGTCAGCAAAATTAACAGCCGACTACCTCTCTGACCCCTTGTTCACATACTGCTTCGCGAATTCCATTCTTTTCTTTCTATTGACCTCGCTTATAAACGACTTTTTTCTTGCCACTATTCTATTAAACTCTTCGTTTCTTAGCGATTTCTTAACAGTTTCGGGCTGCACTTTGTTTCCATATTCTTCTAACTCAGCAGCAATATCGGCACACTGAATCGAGGATTCTTCCTCGCTTTCCTCAATTAGGCATCTCTCTTTCCTAAGAAGACTCTGTGGACGACCCTTTCACGGCATGCTTCTATCCTGTCGTTCGTACCGCCTTTAGAGTCGTGGACTTTTACTTTGTGGCAGATCGAGAATTTTGCGTGTATCTTGTAGAATAGCGTTTTTCATGATTGAACATCGCAAGGTATCGCTACTGAAATGAAGTATATCGTCCTTTTCGGCCCTTAATAGTTCTTTCACCGCACATAAGGAAGTGACCCGAACTCTAACACTAGAATGTCAAAGGATGTGTAGTCGCAGCGCCTCTTAACTCTTTCAGGTCACATATGAAACCTAACAACAAATTGTTTTCCTAAGCGACCGAATATTAAAGTGGCAGACTTAATGGACATTTTGAACAAACAGGCGAACATAGATATTTTCAAATATCAGGGATCACTGGATAAACCAAACGTTCCAATAAAAAGCGATGATTCCAGTCAAGTTTATATATATATATAAAGACGTTTCGACTTCATATGTGAGGTCGAAGACTGAACATTACACATGAGATCGAAATGTCTTTAAAATATATATTTCTAAAATTTGACAGAAATCGTCGTTTTTTATTGGAATCGATATTTTATTTCGCGCTCTAGACATTCAACGTGATGATATAGTACACGACATGGAGTATTATGTAGTTCATGTTCTTATTTTTCACGTTTTGATGTCGTGTTATTAGTAAACTATTCCAGACCAATTACGGAATACTAAAGTGAGACACTAAAAGTAATTATATTTCATCTTCATCATTATGGCAAGTTCATTTCATTAAATGGGCTGGGATCATGCTTTCCCAATCAACACTTTTATTTTCTCTTTTATTGTTCCTCTTTACAAGCCTATTTCGTTTATAAACTTCGACATATGTTTCATTCCTTACGAAAATTACAACAAATTGAAAAACATCAGGTAAATGAACTGGAATATATTTTTTTTTATTACATGATTCGATAGTCCTATTTACAAAACAGTATTTTCCAATATGTCTCAGTCGGGGTATGTAAATTGCAGACCAGAAGCAAAATAAAGTAAAACCCATAGGTCAATTGCGGACCGACCCAGTGAAGGGCATACGTAAATTGCGGACCGACTACCTGCCCTTCCAGGTAAAAGTAGAAGGTGATCTGGCGCAGCGGAGACTGGCCCCAGGCGGCACTCTTAGGGGGCGGCAAAATTGTACAACAACAACAACAACAACAACAACAATAATAATAATAATAATAATAATAATAATAATAATAATAATAATAATAATAATAATAATATCTTGTAAAATTTTAAACCATTTCATATTTTGTCGCACCTACGATTCGGAGTCCGAATTTCGGACGGATTGAAATGAGCACGGAATTTTTCCTCGCTTATTCTGTTTCTTCTATAAATTAATGTATCTTAATGACATTGTTCATTGTAGCGACTGGCAAACAGTCTACACTGACTTTTAGGTATTCCCCATATTTTATTTTGGTTGGATTGTTTATGATTAATATTCAAGGAGAATGACTCCTATCGTATAAAGTATAGTGTTCAATATTGTATAATAAAACTTGCAAATTAGATTACAGTACGGATAAGTCCCTTCATGTCCGCGAATGAAGCTTCGGCAATTCAGAAAGTTTCATTGACGAATCATCAATCGTCCATTTTGCATTAATTTAATCGTATACTTGTATACGTATGCGTTTTCCACACTGATTTTAGTGCTCATAAGTACTCATTTAGTGTTGATTCATAAGTACTGATTTTAGTGTTCATAAGTGATCGTTAAGTTATTGAACTTGGTTGAAAAATTGTATTGTTCGTGTTCGACTACGTGAGTATTAAATAGTATATTTAAGAGAAGTTTTAAAAAGTACACGAATAAAGCTGTAGTTAAAGACAGACGTACTGTATGTAACTCTAATCATTATATTAATTATTATTATTAATTATTTTTTCAATAAAAATATAAATGGTAACAGTATCGTCCTAGTTCTAATTGGAAATTTATTTGTGATTTATATTCAATTCGCTAATAACTGAATCATGTCGATCGTCAAGAGGTAATCATAAGTAGGGAATGGATTTTGATGACCTAAAACATCAATGATCAATAAAATGCTCTTAAAATGATACAAAACTGCCCTAAAAGCAAAGAAATATGACGCAAATAATGTGATCAAAATCAGTTCGCATGAACAACTCAAGCTGTTGGATACGTTACAAATGTAATCGAGGCTTCTGTTCGTACAAGTGACTTCAGCTTTCCAACTTTTGGTTTGGACTGTTCTTTACCATGAAATCGCTTTCTTTAGTTATCCCGAAATCGGCTGATCCGAGAATGGCGCTGATAGGCGTCACAGGAACATGAAATGACATACGACTGCTGAGATCACAATTTCTGAGCGAAGAAATAGAATAGGTTTTTAAGGAATTCTGTGAAGAACATTTGTTACATCTAGTAAACATTATTAAAAGTACCCTTAAAAGGATATTAAAATCGATGAAACCAGCGAAAAATATTAATAAAGAAGGAAAAATTAAAAAAAAAATTATTAGGAATGAAATACTGGGAATTAATGAAAATCGCCGAGAAATGCAAAAAATTATATATATATATATATATATATATATATATATATATATATATATAAAATCGATGCGGACGAAACCATATAATCAAATTTACAATTACAATAATAATAAAATAATACATAAAATTAAACAAAAATTAAAAAATACTATCACTAATATTAAGTATTATAACAAATATTTCAACTGTATCATGATATCCAAAATTATATGTCGGAGATGCTAAAATTTCATACAAGCTACATAAGTTTGGCTAAGTTTTTTTTTTTTTAATTCATTGATCGCGTTCACTACACTTAACTGCACTGCACTACACTACACTGTTTTTGCTTTGAATTACACTGACCAGCACTTCACCGCACTTCACAGCACTTCCTCATTTAATGTCTATTATCCTGAAATTGTTCTAACTTATTTCTAAAGCTTCAGACACTTAGAGGGAAAAGCTTTGAAAATTGATGCGGGTAAACTATTCCAATCTTTAATTGTTCTGTTACAAAAGGAAAATTTCCCAAGATATGAATTTTGTTTCCTTGTTCGAATTTTGTGAGTGTGATCGCTTCGGCCGAAATAATTTGTTCTTTCTAGTCTAACCTGAATTTCCTTCCAAGCTGGTTGACCTACGTACGATTTATAAAAAGCGCAAAGCCTCGTCCTTGTTCTTCTCGTTTTTAGAGGTTCCCATGGCTTTTTTATTGCGTTAGTTCTATAGGTAAACTTATTCGCTTTCCTCTGTATTCTATCTAGATTTTTCCGGTGCGACTTTCTGTATGGATCCCAACATGCCACTCCGTATTCCATGAGAGGGTGAACCAGCGAAAAATATGCTAATTCTTTTGCGTTTGCAGAACTTTTCTTTAGAATTCGCATTACAAAATGCAAGGAATTGCAAGAAAAAATTTCAAATTTTATATATATATATATATACACACACACACACACACACACACACACACATACCATACACATACACACACACACACACACACACACATATATATATATATATATATATATATATATATATATATATTAGGGCCTTCCTCCCTTCTTCTTACTACTCCCTCCTATTTTCCTTGGGCCGCCCCTTGTAATGGGTTCCCCTGCGACCCCTCCTTTTTTTATATATAATCCTGCACACACGTTGTGCGGCCACTTGTAATACTCTCTCTACACGCCCGGCACGTTATACTGCTACTTTTAATAAATTGCCCTGCTCCAGCCCTTCTTGTGAACAAACAAACAAACACTAGCCTCGCGTTGGGTTGCCACAGATAATAACCTTCCCATTCTCCTACTCACAATTGCCCCTCTGCTAGCTTACCTGGCCTTTTTACTCACCTGGGCGTGGTCTGCGGTGCGTCTGTACAGACGCGAGCAAGGTACTGCGCTCACGTGCGTGGATCAGTCTAATGCTACGTGAATGATTACGAAAAACAGATTGATTTTGCGAATCATCCCCCCCCTTTTTCCCTTTCAATTTAAAACCCAGCAACAAAGAACAACAACAAATCAATATTTCTCTTCCCTCAATACACAATACATGGATATATACTCTAAATACCATTCACACATATAACTAAACCCCAGAATGCATTCTGTCGAGTTTTACGTCTTAAAATATATTAATTACATGACTTGGTCTTCGACAGAGCTTTCTTCAATTCAAAAAAAAAAAAAAATGTCAAAATACTTTTGCTCACGTATGATGTTGCTTCTGCGACGAATCTGCGTGTCTGGTGTGATTATTCACGCCCAACAGCGCCTCCCGTTGTCGCCACCAGTTCCGGAACACTCGCATACGCATCACAGTTCACTCATCCTGTCGGAGTTCACGCTGCCATCTTTTTTTCATAAACCTTTCAAGTTATTAGCAACTCTATGCATCCCGAATCGAATTCCGCGCCTCTAATTATCAATGCAACGTCGCGCTCCCCACCGTTGCAAAATTTCTCATCCGCCGTTTGCTCTCGCAAGTCCAACGGGCGTTGCCGAATTTCACAATAATTCCGAAAATTCCCCCCTTTTTTTTATGAAATTCCTTTTCACGAACTGTTAAACAACGTACATAAAGTATTCCCAGTTCTATTTCGGATTATGTCCATTACTTCCGCACTTTACAAAATTTTCAAACGTCGCCTACGCGAACACACATCCTGCCTTCACCAAGTCCAGGCACATTCTGGCAAATCTTCCTCAACTTAGCATTGTTATCCTTGCTTCAACACTTTTCCCGATCGCTCGATAACTGACGATCGCGTCACCTTGGTTCTCTCAAAATATTTAATTTCTAACGTTTTCCGAAACATTTTATTTCCGTTTTAGTTTTAATAAAATTCTCTGGCAATTTCTAAAATTTGATGTTTTCTCTTGTTTTCCTTTGGTCAAAATCCTTTTATTTTCCCTATTTTCCGTTTTTGAGTGAAATGGACGACTGCATTGTTCGTAACGCTTCTTCTGGCTAAGCTTTTGCTTGAATTAATTTATCTGTTTTATTAAAATTTTGATACTTCCCGTCAAGGTATTTAAATGGGATAAATTTTGCATGATGCAGCTAATTTTCTTCTTTTGCCCCCCGAAAGTCTGAATTTGATATCTTATCGCGTTCTCTTGCAGTATTCGAAAAACCCTCTTCTTTATACGCGTTTCATTGCTCCAACAATGGACTCCATTAATATTTTCCTTAACACAAATATACGAAATACGAAAATTTCAATAACTTCTTATTGCCTGACGCGATTTCACTGGGATAACTTTTAAAATGTTCCTAAATCAAAGCCGGATCTAATGTCTATGGTCCAAACTTGCACTAAGTATCGGTTCGCTTTTTTTCTTCCTCAATCGGTTTATTTTTACTATAGCGTCTTTGCTTAAATGTTTTCAGAACTTTCATCATCCAAACGCTTACACCATCAGGGATCATGTAAATCATTACAATATATATATATATATATATATATATATATATATATATATATATATATATATGTGTGTGTGTGTGTGTGTGTGTGTGTGTGTGTGTGTATGTGTGTGTGTGTAGTTTATTTCCTTTTGTCATAACATAAAATTAATTTCTACACTAAACGCACATTTCTAGAGTTTTAAACATGTTATATCAATGTAAGATCGTACGTGAAGGGAACGGCGCAAGGAAATGCTGGACAGCAGCGCGGCGACGGCAGCCCGCTTAACGCGCCTACCTGCATTTCCTTTTGTTCCCTCAGTCCTTTTCCTTACCCGGGATGGTTTTGTCCGCAAATTACATACAGAATTAGAAAGTAAGGTTTACGAAATAAGATGAAGAATTATTTGTTCCGCAATTTACAAACGACCGTCTCAGTTTCCTAGGACGTATTTTTTCTATTATGGTCGTGACATGCTAAGTAAGCGGGTTCTGGCAGTCTTTCTGGAATTTCCATCTATTATGGATTTTTCTCCAATGCTTTGTACAACATAAACTCGCTTTTTCTCGGCCACTCGGCAATGATTTCCAAATTGAAACTTTGTTGGAAGTATTTACTAATGAATTTCCCCTGTTAACAAATTTTGCTGCTACTTTCTGAACTCTTTTCATGGGGTTTATTTGGCCCTTTCTATATAGATTCCAAAACGCTGCTCCGTATTCTGATACCGGACGCACAATGGTGGAATTTACTACTTCCCTTCCTTAAAAATCGCATTATAAAATGTAAAGATTTCCACGCTTTCCCAACAGTAAAGTTGACGTGCTCCCCCATCCTAGTTGTTCTTTAATTATCATCCCCAGATATTTACAACTAGTTACCTGTGGAATTATCTTTCCTCCAAGCAAATGCTCAGCAGTCCCTTTATTTCTACAAAGCGTAAAACTATTTTGCATTTATCCGGATTTACTTTCATTCTGTTGAATTCCGTCCATTCTTCAAGCATCGCAAGTCGCGCTGTAATTTATCACGATCCGAAACGTTCTCGTTCTTTCTATAAATAAGGCAGTCCGCAAAAGAGTTTATTTTTTGAGTCTATTTCTTCTGCCATGTCATTTAAGTACACCAAATGTAGTAAAGGTCCAAGTACACTCCCCTGCGGAAGCTCAAAAGTTACACTAACTCCTTCTGACAGATTGTTTCGCACCCTTACCTGCTGAAGTCGGTGATTTAGAAAATCCTTAATCCAGAGTATCACTTTCGAGTCTAGCCCTATTCTATCTAGTTTTTCAAGCAGTCTATCATGGGGGACAAAATCAAAAGCCTTCCTAAAGTCTATTACCGCAGCATCGATTATATCACGTGCATCTAGTGTATTCGCAATGTCATGGCAAAAATATTCTGTTTGGCTTTCACACGAGTAATCTTTTCTGAACTCATGCTGCCCCACAAACAGCCAATTTTCTCTACTCCACATGATTCTAATGTGAATTGCGATTAAGTGCTCCATCTGCTTACAGAGAATTGATGTTAGGGTAATCGGCCTATACTTTTTAACTTCTGATCGGGTTCCACCTTTATAAATGGGAACTATAAATGCTGCTTTCCAACCCTGAGGAATGCTTGAATAGTTTAGGGCAATATCAAAAAGTCGTAACAGATACGGAAGCTGGTTTCACCTCCATAAGTCTCTCGAAATGCCGTCTGGGCCCACTGATTTACTCTTTCTAATTCTCGATTTTCTCATTGGAAGAGCACGTGGTGTAATAATCTTTTTTTGTTCTCCCGATCCGTACAAAGCAGATATGTCATTTTTTGCTGTAATACCGAGAAAAAAATTAGAGTTCCGCTTTGTCTTTGCTTCCTGTAAGTTTTTATTTACATCTCTTAACACAGGAACGTCCTCCCTATTTCCCTATCGTCTTTCTACGTATTTGAAAAACAGATTTGCCCCCCGCTGATACTCGGATTTGAAAAACAGATTTGCCCCCTGCTTATACTCGGATTTGAAAAACCGATTTGCTCCCTGCTTATACTCGGATAATATCCCGCGTAAAAAGTTTTCCTGTTGGTCCAGTTTCTCTTGGAGAAGTACCCGAGCGAGAATATTGGATTTGGCTCTACATTCCGTACTTTTCCAGCACTTTCCGTAAGCTCTTCTAACTTTTGATTTCAGTTTCCTTATCTTTTCATTGTATGTAGTACTCGGGATCTGGGTTCTTTTTAAGATATTTCTTTGGTACGAAACGCTCTCTTTCCTTAATCACAATTTTTTATAGTTCTCCAGATTTCTTCTTCACTGTTTTCCGTAGTAAATCATTTCCAGTAATTTGCTCTCAGATATTCCTGTTAACCGTCCCCATTTACCTTATGATATTGATTTGTAGGTTTAGTATCTTCGATCCCAGAAACATTTCCAGCTATTTCTAAAAGTACCTCGGATTGGTCTCCAATTTCCTGTGCCACTTCACAGATAATGAGCAAGTCCTCTGCTCGGATTAAAAAGGTGTTGTACTCGTAGGCTCCTGCATTACCTAGGCGAATCCGCTTTCCCAAAGCAACCTCTCTACAATGGCTTGCTTGAATCACCTCGCCCGCCCAGTTTACACGAGTAACGTACTGCATAGGTGGTATAATTGTGCTATTTATTCTTATCGTTCTCTACACGTGTTAGCTCACTGAGATTTTTAAGCATTTCCGAATTTTCCTTTGGAGATCTGTTTGAACCTATTATTTCCAATGTTCTATTAAAGCGTTTGGATTTGATTTCGACGCTTAGCATCCCAAATTTCGCATCTTTGCAGACCTCTCCTGCATTTAAACTAGTTTTAACACAACTAAACGTTCCACCTCGCGTCCATCTCTAACTCTCCTAAAACGGCATAATCATCACGAAATATTTCTACATTACAAATTTCAGGTTTTAGGGCAATACTAATCTACCAAATTCCATGTGCGGTATGTTACTAAATCATAGGAATTGTAGCCCATGATGTACGTTACTTACATCATGATACAGTCCAAGTTACAATTGTGAATCATGGTATATCTTCTTCTGGCAAAAACAGTTCTTGAAATAGCAAAAAACTAAAGATAAACATCAACACGTCATTCCGAATACACCTTCCGTCACCTTTCTATCATTTACAACTTCGTTTGGCCTTGCTTGTCAAACGATACTCATATAAGAGCCCTCGCATTACTTTTATATCGAGATGCGAGATACTTAGACAGTGCGAGAATGTGAGAGAAAAGATAACATCGAAAGATAAAATAGTTCATTGTTAAACTTATTATAAACTGAATCTTATTGGACTTCATCTTATTATATCTTGAACGACTTCGAGAATTCATAGAACCTACATTTCATATTACGACTTTCACCTCGCCCGACTAACTTGAACTAAAATCAGTGTGCGCTTCCAAGTGCTATACTTTCGTGAGAAACCCCACAATAATTAAAATCGTCATCAAAGGGCTAAAAATAGTTCAGCTATTGAAAGAATAAAGTGAATAATTGTGGACATATAATGTAATGTATGCAGCATACTCATGAACGCTAATTTTTTTCCTCCGCAGAGAATTAAAAAGAGTAATGATGCGGACCAAAAAATATGCGCTTGAAAGCAGGCACTTGGATTTTATTCGTTCACGACCGAAGTGCTCATGAGCCATGAGTTCGCTGCTTGGCTCTTCAGGCGGCGTCCTTGCCGCGTGGTGTCGCAAACGCTGTGGCTCGCACGCAACGAGCTCGTCGCAGTAAAAACTGGATATGTTGCTTTAATGGTAAGAAAAAACGGTAATTTTTCTGCGTCTCTGATGTTGAACATTAATAATAATGAAAATTGTGAAATGTTCATTATTATGTTGATAATAGTGAAAACACTGTTAACACTGAATTGACTTTAAAAATTGAATTGATAAAGTGCAGCATTTCAGATGCACATAGGATGCCCGTTTGTTAGGCGATTTGTTTTACAATTCTATATTCATGAAATTATAGAACCCTATATTAATATTATTTCTAAGGATTTCTATAAGAATGTTCAGAACGTTGTTACAATCTAAACATACTTATCTTTGAATGAATGCTGTTTTTGAAGGATGTTTGTATTTTTCAGTAAGCTAGAAATAATATATGCAATGGGGGAGGGGGGCAGCTGGGGCAACTTCTCCAGGTCCCGAGACTCCTTAACTTACCAATTATGAAACGAAAGATGGTCAAAAAATTTCCAATTTTTATTATTATTCATGTTAAAAACACGAGTATACTCGGACTTTAAAATTTTTGAAAACATTTAAAGCCCGAGTATACTCGGGCTTTTATGTTAAGTGGTTGGGGCCCTGAATTTTTTCCCCTTCAAAACAAATAAAAAATATTTAATTGTAGTTCAAATTTGAGTTATTTCTGTTGAATGGAGAAATTAATTCTATTTATATATGGGAGAGGGGCGGAACTTCAGTTTGAAATACAGCCCCCCCTCTCGTGGATCTTCTGCTTCGGGCTCTTTTGTTGTTGTTTTTTTCCTGACGCCCGTGACATTAAGAGTATTCTGGATTTCTCAGCCATATGGAGTTGAAATGTAGTAATCAACAAGTAAATATAAAAGGCTAGAGGGACTTCGCGCTTACAGAATATACCAAAAGGAAAAATGCAGTTTGATATGTTGAAACAGAAAATGGCGTATACATTTTGAATTGCTGCTTGCATTACCAAATATGTTCCTGTAAGTTTTTCCATCTTTAGTAAGAAAACTCCATTTTGATTCAGTAATATTTATTTTTACTTGTGATATGTCCGTGTGGAAACAATCTTCTGATTGTGAGATCACAATTTTGTTTTATCTAAATCTCTTGGGTAAAAGTGGTTCAGAAAAAAGTAAAATTTTGCAATAATGTTTAAACTATTGTTCCCTCACGAATGATTTGAAATTTCCAGGCGCAGTAAGTTTCCTGTTGGAACATGATCATTACAGACATCCAGGATTTCCTACTTATTCTTACTGAAGCTATGCGCCAGGGTTATACTTCTTTACACGTGATTGTAAATCAATTATCACTACAACGAATTAGATTTCCGAGCTACTCATTTGCTTCGCTGAAGTAGAGCGGCCTCTGCAATGACCCTAAATATAAATTATCATCAGGCGACGCCTCCGCCGCGGAGACATGCCTATTTTTACTCCTGTTGACTACGGAGGGCCTTGCTCAAGCTCGGGCCTAGTATCTCAAGGTTCGGCTTCCCGCCGGGAATAGTGCGCCACCGACGCCATTGGGCAGCATTGTCACGTGGCCCAGCCCCGCCCATGCAGCGCTTCGCACCTGTTGTCGCCACCATCGCCCCCCCACCCCACACACACACCAAGCGAGACGTGCGTCATTACGTCCCTGCCCCCCTCCCCCCGATCCGAAGCGTGCGGGCAGTGCTATCATGCACGCGCATACGCAAAAGCCTATCAGTCAGGTCGCTTGAAGCGACTCGCTTCCCTACCGGGTTGGGCTTCCAGCCGCCGCTATGGGCGCTGCGAGCGACGCGGCGAGTCGGAGCTCGGGCGACCTCTCTCCTGCGCATGCGCCACGCCCCTCTCGCCCCATCGACCGCTGGGAACTCGTTACGACTCGTTACGTAACGGCCGCCGGAGATCCACGCTTCAGACGCTGACTCGGAAAGGAACGTGAGCTCATAAAATCTCACATTTTTGGAGGCTGTGGACTTGTAATGGAATTTGGTAACGACTGATCTCTACATCAAGACGCATAATATTGTGCATCAGTGCAATAATTCACCCCAGAATCCTCACCAGGAGGCTAGCTAAACGGAATAATGTCGAAAATCACCAAGTCAACTTTTTATATGGTAGGCTTTGGATTGTTCAGCTATGGTCTTATGAAGGTACTAGATGCTAAAGGGAAAACGCTTAATGAAGAAGTTTCTAAAAAGTACGGACGTGACAACGAAAGAACAAAAACAACGATGGATGTAAGAAAGCAGCTGCAGAGAGTGAAAAGCCTTTATATCGCATGTCCAAGGAAGAACTGGAAGAGCTGGCAAGAAAACGCAAGACGAAGCCTACCGAAAAATGAAACTAATTCCATGTATTGTGATGTTGCGCATTGCGCTTACTGCCCATGTATTGCAATAGACTGATTAGTAATGTAAATTTTGTGTCAATAAAAATTTAAATAAGAGGAAAAACAATTGAAGTTATTTACTTACATATTTTCTTAATACAGACATTTGGTAAACAAATTATTTTCTTTACATATAAAATAATGTAGAGTATATTTAATTTTTATAACATTACTATGTACTAGCTATTAATAAATTATTTCTGCATAGGCGACCGCAATCTAAAACAAGAGAATGGACTGACTACATTTGTAGATTCCCTTTTTCATCATTTTTACACCGCCCTTTTATTTAGGCTAAATAAGACATGCTTTATTGATAAATAAATGAAACATACTATAAGGTCAATAAAATTATAACGTAAATGAAATGTTTAATATAATACAATCAATTTAATGTTGAACTATTTACAGGGATGCCAGCTTGCATACAGAACCTCTTCCTTGAAGGGGAAAATCACAAACTGAACGTAGTTTCTGAAATAAAA
This sequence comes from Teleogryllus oceanicus, assembly GCA_964035755.1. Classification (NCBI taxonomy): domain Eukaryota; kingdom Metazoa; phylum Arthropoda; class Insecta; order Orthoptera; family Gryllidae; genus Teleogryllus; species Teleogryllus oceanicus. The sequence continues at coordinate 52,184,355 of CAXIVR010000002.1, read as the reverse complement.
TGTTTTATTATGTGTAGCTTCGGGTCCCTCTCAAAATTTCCAGGAGGACCGCCCCCCCCTATGCACACGCCTATGCATATGTAGAAACTAGTGGCGTTACAACAGCACATACATTCTAGCGTCCTTTATAACTTTTACAATTTTCGAAAATTCAGAAACTTGAACGACATTGAACCTGCACCATTTTTTAAGTGCTCTTTGCTCTCTACGTGAAAAAAATTGATAATTTTTTTAAAATAAATTGCATTACAAGAACTAGATATGACGCAGAAATTACTGTTTATTATTTTTGAGAACTGATTTCATTTAAGAAAAATCTCTTTCAGTACTGTATTTTTCCAACGTTAATTTTTGCAATTTTCGAAATTATTTGCCCAAAAGAGAGTTTTCCCAAAATGGGACAGCACCACTTTTTTACTGTTTTTTGCTACATATAAAATTAAAAAACCGGAGTCGTTTATTAGAAAATAATTCTTTTAAAATTGGAAAAATTTAACTTTCTATAAAATTATTCACATTTTCGAAAAATTGTACACGACCCTACTTCAAGATCTACCTTTGAAGAAATTTCATTAAGAAGACTGGTGGTGCTACAGAATGGCACAGTTTTCTCGTACTAATTAATTTTCTAATTTGTTTTTTTTTTCTTGGATTAGTTTTCCGGTTTTATCCCACCCTCCTCTCAGCTGCCATCTATCACCATCCAAAGTTCATTTTTTTCACATTTTCTCAACAGGAAGAACTAAAATAGGACTTTAAGAATAATATAGAAAAGAAAAACCTTGTCAAACATGACAAATTTCGTTGAAAAATTTAGAGTTGTTTGAGAAAATATAGTTTAAGCGATTCTGTAAAAGCAAACATTTTAAGTTCTTTTTCACAGACATTTCTGTTCCTATCAACATATCTCAATTATGGCAACGGACACAAACGAGGCGGATGCGGCAATGGGCGAATATTTTCTTATCAATTCTTGCCATAAATGGAAGTTTTTCCATTTTTATTGTTGTGGTTTTATGAAAGTTCTTATAAGTCATTCTTTATGGAATACTAAAGCTTCTGTTTCGAAAACATATGTTAAGTTTTCGCCGTGTATCCAAGGGTATTCAAAGTTCATTCTTAAATTTTCATTTTCTTTTAAATGAAGACTTATAACCAAACAAATCCATAATTAGTCTCTCTTCATGTCTTCAAATAGAAATTAAAGAGTTATCGATGCTCCGGTAAGCAGTAATGCAGTAGGCTTAGGCCTGAGACATATTTTAAAAAAAAATGTATAATTAAAAAAAAACTTTACGTCATATTAAACAGAGCCATTAGCACTATCCGTTGGAAATTTTGAAGAAAAAAATTGAAACCATTTTTGAGAAAATGACATTTCGGCGTTTCTGAAAATGAGGAATTTTTAGTTCATTTTACCAGAAAACTGTTGAGTTTTCGAGAAACTTTATCTGACATTAATTAAAGCACATGAACTCATAAATACAATAATGTGAAGAAAAAAGCTTCTAATACAAATATTACCGAAGTGGGAGACAAGTAAAAAAATGGCAATTTTGTAATTTTTGAAAAGTGCAAAGAATAGAGCAGTATGGCGTTTATGTATTCTTATAGCATACATTTGGCATTACCCCTACCGAAAATTTAAAGAAAAAATTTGGAGACTTTTTTCGAAAATCTTGTTATTTTTTAAAATTGCAAATATTGAACGCACTACTGCACGAAAACTACTAAATTATTTTTTTAATGTACTTGACCTTAATGAAAGAACTAGTTATGGACAACAAATTTCATTTGTAGGAAGAATCTCTTTTTTTATTTTTATAGTTATAGGGAGGCGCCGAAAAATCCAAACTTTTGCAATTTTCGAAAATTCGGAGTTTCCCCGTAAAATCGGACCTATGCCACCGTTATAGATGCATTGTACTTATTCTCACAATAAATTTAAAGAAACAATTTGAAGCCATTTGTTTGAAAATTTTGAAAATGTCCAAGGGGCTTCATGCAAAGTTCCTTCCAAAATTGAAATATTGGTTTCAAATTCCTTGGGCCGCGACATCAGCCAGACCGATTACGGAATATCAATTTTGGAGAAAATCGACACAACGGTTTATACGCTAGCGTTGTGCTCAGACAGACGGACAGGCAGACGTTTTGCCGTCAATTTTTCGGTATGAAGGAAGTTATTTTTAATAGGAGACTCTCAGAGTTGAGTACTGTTGTTTGAGTGTAATTTAAATATGACTTGGTGTTTTTAAAAGTTCTGTTTCAATTTGCAGCAACTTTCTATATAACCACCTACTGGCGTCGAACGTGTGGAGTACTCCTCTTTTAATGTAGTCAGTCTTAGTGATTTTTGTTTCAATATATCATCCTAGTGATATCTGTTTGAATATTTTTTTACTTGTAATGTACTTTATCTAAATAAAATGTTTATTAAAAAATATTCTGTAACAGGAGTGTATACAATATATATGACATATTTAGTGGAAAATTAAATTTTCATAACTCATATTACTAGAAAATATGCTGTTCCATTTTATTAGCGGGAAATCAAGCGACAACCCACGAGAAGACTAAGGGTCGTATTTATGAAGCTCTGCCAGCAGAGCTCTTAGGGGCCTGCCATCTCCGGGCTTGCTGGGAGGACAAGGGCCGAATGGAATTGGCTGGAGGCCGTTCAGAAATCGCAAAACTGAATACAGGCAGCCTGCTAGGTTTGGCAGGCCCCTGGCAGAGGTTTATAAACACGGCCCTAATTCATCTGGCAACAGTGGTTTAGAATAAACTATTCATATTATGTGATAAGCCGAGAATCCTGGGTTGAATTTGAATGCTAAAATCGGCATCCAGCGTCAAGAATAATAGCATTGTTTGCAAACTCGAAAATCAAAGAATACACGTTGTTAAGGCCACCGATCAACACGATGTAATATTCCATGCTTGGTGTCATAACGTTGTTCTGATGGACACGGCCCCGAACACAGCATATGAAGGTTTGGAGAGGGCATTGATAGCCGTGATCTTTTAGAAGGACGCACAGAATCATTCTCGAGAAAAATATTGAAGCGAACGCACGTAAGTGGTTGGTGATGTGTGAACGGAGTTTCAGCATAGGTTGGGTATTGTTTAAATCACACACTCTGGTTTCTGGTCTCTGGATTGTATACTCTCTGGTTTAAATGATAGTGATGCGGGAAGTTATGATTAGTTTTAAGGTTTGAGATTTTGGTATTGTTTAAATTATAGTATTAATTTGTAATTGGAAATTTTTTTAATATATAGTTGAAATTTAGAATTAAAATAGACTTCGTGTTTCGAGGGGATATATATTACGGTAGCTCCGTAGATGGAAGGATGGAAAATATGGATGGAAATTCAGCTATTTATTTTCAATAAGTAGCTGAATATAGTCAGTCGCGAGTAGGTATTTCATACGAAATACAGGGAAATTCGCGACCGCGTATTGAAGGATAAGGTGGTAAAAAGTTCCCCTAAACCAAATGACAAATGAGTAGTTACATTATAATTCTAACATGAAAATAATGTTTTTGAAAGGTTTCCTAGTACCCGTCCCACCACCCGCACTGATCTACGGTCAAAAACGTGTGTTTTTGTTTTACTTTTCTTCGACAACTTAACACCATTTTATCTGACTGAAAAAATATGATTTATAAGAAGACAATTTATACTATTAGAAAAATATTTTTGATATTTTTCCAGACCCAAATTCATATGCAAAAAATATTTTTGAAAAAAAATGTATTATGTTTAAGAACCATGGAACAGGCTCGAAAAAAATTTCAAACATTTTTCTTAAAACATAAATGGTTGTGAATTTCTTCAGATTTTTTCGACTACTGGGCTGTAGTTAAAAAATAAGAACCCTTTTCCCGCCTTTAAATCACCTTGACTTTAAATATACTTTGAAAATGACTGCAACAGTTCTGTGCATTTATTTTAGTGTTTATTATACATTTGTATTCATTGTTGTAGCACCCAGTAATATTTTTATATTGGAATTTAGTTACAAATTTTCATTTTGCTAAATCTTTCTCATCCTCTACATAAGTATATCATATGTTAAAGAAAGACGATTGTTTTTGGCAGTTTATGAGTCTCCTCTCAATAGCATGGGTAGACAGAAAAGAGAAGACGAAATCAATGTAAAACAATTGAAGGAAAATACCGAAATGATCTTTCACGATAAAATTAAAAGGAACTATTCGGTAAATTAATTATTTATGTTTAATATAAATCAAATTACTTAGTTGCAGATTCATTAATCAATGACAATTCAACAATCATAGACAATCATTGACACTTTCTTCAATAACAGAGATCACGCATTTGTTTGTAAACAGTCTTCTCAAAATTTCTGTTTTCAAATTAATTTTCTCGAAAACAACAGATTTCTGAGAAAAAGAGCTTTAAATTTCGCATTTACAGTAATGCTTAATCACAATTTTCTTTAAAACGACTACGAATGTTTTTAAAAAAACTTTTATTTACGACGAGTTTTTACTCTTCTTTAATATTCTTGAAGTAATAATTCGGTTGTACTACTAAGAAAGCAAAAAGTTGAGAAATTGTCAAAAAAATCTACTTTGGGCGACGATAGATGGCAGCTGGCCAGAGAATGGAGCAAAACCTTAAAGCCAGATCACAACAAGCAAATTAGAAAAAATTGGTACGAGAAAGTCTGTCATTCTGTAGCACCTCTAGTTTTAGCCTAATATACGCAATAGAAGCTGAAAAAAAAAAAAAAAAAGTAAAACACGTTTCTCGTATCTCTAACAGATTGCCCTAGGAGGCTGATTTTTTTGTGAAACTACATTTTATATTCTCTTTCATATGAGAATCGCGATTATCGATTGGGTGCGGGGGCACTTTTCCCTACCTAATTCGGCTATATCCTTTATATGAGATACTTCATTTTGCGAGACAACTTTCTGATGGCGTCTCAAGTATTGGACATCGGTGCGAGAAAAAGGTGGTCGGCAGTTCCATTTACCTCCACCTCCCCATGATTCTCTCGCTGCAATTGGCTGAATGTGTGATGACGCAGTCATTCGTGCCGTAAAACGCTAATACGTCATTTGCGCCGTAAAATGTCCGATTATGAACGATTTCTTGCAACAGGAAAAGTCGTTTATAATGCTGGTACCCAAAAAACAGGAACATGAATTTGTTATTTACATACGTCAAAATATACGATTTCAAAACTAATTGATTTCCCGCAGAAAAATTTGTACCGGCATTATTTATTAATTAAATCATATTTAATTTTAATGGTAAATAGATGTGTCCAATTTTGAAACGTAAATTTTACATATATTATATACAAATTGTAACTAGTAATGCCATAGAATGGTACAGACTTTCTCGTAGTAGTTAGTTTCCTAATTTCATTGGCTGGGTCTAGCTTTTTCGGTCGTGCCCCATCCTATTACCAGCTGCCATCTATCGCTGCAAACTTTAACATCATTTTTTCGCACTTCCTCAAGTTTTCGGTTTCCTAAGGATAGAAACGAAAAATTACTTTAAGTACATAATAGAAGAGTAAAACTTCGTCCTAAAATTTTGTTTAATAATTTGGAGCCGTTTTTACGAAAATGGCGTTTAAGCGTTACTGTATGTGCAAAATTCGAAGCTTCTTTTCTTTTTTTTTTTTTTTTACAGAAAACGATTTAGCTTACGAAACAAAATTATTCGATGTTATTGGAAGCACTTCTACTCCCAAATGCAATAATGTAAACAAATTGCTGAAAATGAACGAATTAAAAGCATGAGAGAGATATAAAAAAATTACATTCGTGAAATATTTGAAAAAACAAAAGATTATACCAAAATTAATTTTAGATTATCGTAAATTGTGCGATTAGCACTATTGCCCTTGAAATTTACGATTTTTTCTCAAAAACACCCCCAATTTTTTTCTTTAAATTTTCTTAACTTTTGTAATAAAAGATGGTAAAAGTTATGGCGCTAGTTCTGTTTTCAGGTATTGCTCAGTTTTTCAAAAACTAAAACTACTAAATTGAAGAATTTTTGCCTCAAAGTCTGGACAGGATTAGCTTTTTCAAAAAGGTCATGTACAATTTTTTGAAAAAACGAGTAGTTTTTTCGTAATTTGCGATTGTATGTAACGTTTTTTTCTCAAAAAACCGCACCAACATTTGTGTTTAATTTTTTTTTCACATATGTAATGAGGGACGGTAAGAAATGTGGTGCTAGTCTCATTTTCGGGTATTGCTTTTTTCGAAAATTGCAAAAAAACATTCACAACTACGAAATTGAAGATACAAGTTTTTGCGAATAGTCTTTTGTACAAAATTAGCTCTTTAAAAAAGGTAATGTTCAATTTAAAAAAACAACAACAAAGAACAAGTAGTTTTTGCTTAATTTTTGCTTGAAATTAATGAAATATATTCAGGATTCACACCAACTACGGGTCACTAGAAAAATTGAATGAATGATATGAAAAATAATTAATTTGATTTTAATTATAATTTACTATTGAAAATGCCAATATTAATTATATTTTATTTTCTCGCTTTTTTACTTCTTATTCAATTTGTATTCGCAATGTATTGCTATACTTCTTTTTAAGCAGTCCGCAAAGCTTAATAGAAATTTCGCAACAATGCCCCATCGATATTTGAGAAGCTTATTGTTGTCGAACATCGAACAGCTGTTTTATTTAATCGATCTGGTGTTTCCAATAGTGTTGCCAGACGTTCCAGGATCCTATTATTTTTACCAGAATTTTAATGAAGATAGCCTGTAGAAGGGTGAATTCATCCTGCTATGTTTAAATACCAGGACCTCAGTTTTCCGGATGATATTGGAGAAAATCTTGCCGTAAAAACTTTAAGGGTGGCATAGGTTGGTGTTTTTCTAGGACGTGCTTTAGTAGAAAAGGATAGAACGTTTCAGTCTTCCATTCAGTTTATCAACATAAAGTAAAGAATATATCGTGAATTTTAAAGACCTTCCTATAAGCGTTAAAAAAATAACAGTTATAATATGAACAATCATAGAATATATTACCAATTCACTTAATAATTACTCAATTCACTCATAATTACCAATTCACTTTTATAAGAATGCACTTTAATGGTTAAGTTTACTACCCTGCATTACGTCACTGCGGTGACGGGCAAATGACCATCGCACAGCGCATAACCCAGTCTCCGCTCGTATACCCTTTAAATCAATTGTCATTGGGACCAGGAATTTTAATGAAAGTACCGGAACTTTTTAAGGTTGGCACTGGGATATGCATTTAATCATCTGACAACTCTGGTTTTCAAATAAACCTTTCAGAAATGAATCGAAACCTATTTGATAATCAATATTTTTTGTTGCGGTTTTCTCTAAGAGAACCAATGCTTACATTAGCCTGATTTGTACAGCGTAACTCCTAGGTCTGGAGCTAGGAGTTACCGATACGATTGCGATTCCGTTTGCGATGAATTTCGCAGCATTTTTTTTATAAATTACTCCTCCGAATGCCCTCTGAGGTATATTATATAACATTTAATATCATCTGATCCATTAAAAAATTATTGAATAAAATATTAATAAAATAAATATTATTGAAGAAAATAAAAAGGTACCTTAACCGTATAACTTCAATAACGTAAAGAAAACTGTGCCCGCGAAAGTTTTTCCATAAGAGCCTGTACTGTGAACTTCTTTTATTACAAAATTAGGTCCATAAGGGCCAAATTCTTTCTTATCGACTTGAAGAACCGAGATTTTACTTTAATTTAAAGTAGTTTTGGGGGGTACTTCACCGTCGTCGATATAACAAACATACTATCTTAAAGTTTATTTTCATTCATTTCGTTTTAGGCGGTGTCAATATATAAAAATCCGGTAATTAATCAAGTTAACACTAGAATGGCCGACACCATCATTTTGATAGCTACATCATATCAAAATAATGTTACCTTTATTCAAATGAACAGTAGGTCATTGTGATTACTTGACTTTAAATGTATTTATAATGTTAAGTATACGTGAAATTTTCGAAATTACGACGAAAGGCAACTTGCCGGAATTTTAGGAAATTATTTTGATGTCAATTTCATATATTCTAATTACCGTATTGATATTATTAGCCAAGCGAATGTACATAGTTTTGACAACGCTGCACTGGTATCAGTGCGTTGCTCGCTTCGTAGTTGAATTGGACATTTCGAAATAACAGCTGAGGTGTTAATAGCGCAGAAATTGCAATATTGCAGTATTACGTAGCTGTTTCTAATAACGTGAGAAAATAAGTTATTGTAGCACAACTTGTTTACTGATAATCATAAATTATGGCTCTGTAGTCAATCTTGGAGCGCACTATTGCTTTACATGTCATTAGTAGAAGAGCTTTGTTAGCGACCCACTATAAAATTACCTTTATCTTACGAAAAATTACGCGAAAACTACTCAAAATTTTAAAAACAGTAAATGACCTTATTCAAAGATATTCTTGTTTAGAACAGATTTTATTAAGAAAAAAATGTTCATCTTGAATATTGTAATTGTAAGGAGACGCCCACAAAATTTTAACTTTTTCAGTTTTAGAAAATTCAGTGTGCAAAAAAAATTCAATCTGCAACATTTTTAACCGGGTATTCTCTATTCGAGAAAAAAATTTAGGCAATGAGCCATATTTTAAATTGAAAATGTTAAGGCTTAATGTAATGTAATCAAAATATGAGTTTCAAAATCTCGGGGTCTTGTATTCGGCGAGATCGAATATCAATTACGAAGAAAATCCTCATAAAGATTTACGCGCAAGTTTGAGCACAAGCATACGGATGGACAGACGGACAGACTCTCACACAGACATTTGGCGTTTGGCGTCAACCAATTTTCCGAAGTCAACATCCCACAAAACGTGAAATCTGACTGCACAATGTGTTAGAGGTTGATTACCCAATGTGTTAGAATTAACTGTACGTTAGAAATTCATTAGAAATAATATATTAGAGATTTTGGTACAAGTATTATTAATTTTCGGTATCAGGGCCCCACAATACGAGATTTTCTGTCTATAAATTGCCAGTTTTTGCCTAAACGTTACAATAATTTCTCTGTAGTACGTAAGTAATACACGAGAAGGTAAAAATGGCGTTCTGTAAAGAGTCCCAGGCCAAATTTTCTTTTAGATGGAGCTTCATAAAGTCAAAACAACATTCATAATATTTTCACAAAATGTTTTGCGAAATTTTGTCACATTTTGCTCACCGAGTAAGAAATAAAACTTATTATACTGATTTATGATAATCATTCAGACTTTGAATATAGTACTTTTCCCCCCCTCTCCCTAGGGCTTTTATCCAGCCAACAGCCGGTTACCCTTTACGTCCCGATGGGACCATACACGCCAACACACTTGAGGGCCCCTCTGATCTGGGATCAGCAGAACGGGTGGCCCTCCGCGACAACACATACAAAGTCAAGGGATAAACAACCATGCCCAAGGCGGGACTCCAACCCGCGTCCCTTCGGACCGAAGCGCTAAGTCGGTACTCGCTCTTAGCCACCTCGACCATCCAGGACGGCAAACGTAGTAATTATTTAGTAAATAATAACTAGTAAATAGTAAATAAGATCTAGCGACACTTAAATGGTAAATAATATTTACGATTGAAGTGGCGCTAGATCTTACGATACAAATATCGTTCTACTGTTTATTCTATTTGTAAAATTGCAATGAATTGAAATTATTTTCATTTAAATTTTGACATTCGTTCTGCAATAGGTGTCGTACTGATGTTGATATAAGTTAATAGACGGCTACGGACTAGTTCTAATTTTTTTAATGCGCGGTTTCAGATGTACAACCTTTTAGCAAGGAGTTTGAATCAAATTGATACAAAGTTTTAGAATAAGAGTTTCTCTTACATTGCAAATAATTTTGTAATGTAAGTAAAATCTAATATCACTTACATTACAAAACTGTTGGTACTGATGAGTCATGCGTTATTACAATTGTATCGCTACAACTCTACGACGCCGATCTCCGTTTAGTAAAGTTTGACTTTTGATAAAGAACGTGGATAAAAATATTTTATTCTAATTTTCAATCTACCGAGCGATGTGACCAGGGACTGATTCGAGAATTTTAGGTCGGAACGTTTTGTGATGCGAGGCTTCATCCTCCAAGGCCCCGTGTCGATTGTGTACCACGCAGGGGAGTCGTCCTTCGCCTGCCACGCAAACGAGGGGCGCCGTTCGAAGCCGCGTGCGTCCCAGAGGCGCGCCTGCACGCCGCACCCAGGGTGCACGCGACTCCAGGGGGCCTTGAACCACTTTCAGAACGTTCAGCACCCCCAGCGGCCGGCCACCCCGCCGCGCCGCGCCCCGCCGCCGCGCCGAACTGGGGCATTGGGGCGCTAGACGCAGGTGCCGTGCCGCCCCGGGGGTCGAACACGACTTCCGAGAAGGGCGCGGGCGGCGAAAAGGGGGTTGCGGGGTGCACGGAAGCAGGAACAATAATGGAGGACGGGAAGCTATTTTCTGACAAGCGATTTTTGACAATTTAATTTTCGAAATGTATCAGAAAATTATGTGTTTAATTAATTACTAGAAAATGCATTAGCAGGAAAACAAAACAAAATCACATCGTTGCAAAGGGAACTCAATTTCATGTTTAATTTGTTCTGTTTTTACTTTCTCGTATAAGTACATAAATACGCAGTAATATACATAGTATAGTTATATAATGCTGCGGAAAATCGATTCAGAGGTTACAACGGAAATACACGTTTTGGGGTACCTGATACCGGAAATATTGTTTTAGTAATTTTGAAAATTGCAAAAGACAATTTTTCTGCATCTTACTACAACTACAAAATTGAAAATAGCTTTTTTTACTTCCTCGCTTTCTTTGAAATGAAATTTGTTCTCCATAAATAGTTCTCTCATTAAGGCCATGTACATTGTTTTGATAATTTTAGTAGTTCAGTAACAAGAATTTCAAAAACTTTCAACAACAAGACGTTGAGCAAAAATGGTTCAAAATTTTTTCTTTAAACTTTTAGTAGTGATAGAGTTAAATGTACTGTATCAGATACCATAAACTATATTTTACTTTTATCTTTTGTTGTTGTTTTTTCAAAAATTTCACAAATGTAATTTTTTGACAACTCTTACGATGTTAATATGTACATTAACGGCGATTTATATACATTATTGCATTTATAAGTACATGTGCATTAAATGATGTCTCATGAAGTTTCTCGAAAACCCAAAAGTTTTCTATGAAAATGAGCTCAAAATTTCGTGATTTCAAAAACATCCAAACATTATTTTCTCGAAAACGGCACCCAAATTTCTTCTTTTTTTGTACGGACAGTGCTAAATGGATTGAATGACATGACATCAATTACACATTGAAGCGTTCTTTAGTTTTTTCAAAATTACACAAATATTATTTGTATGAAATATATATCCCTCTATTAATTGCACGTTTCCAGCGATTGTATACATAGCTGAATTTCTGAATAGAAGTGCTTTAAGTTATTTTCAATAAAGTTTCTCGAAAACTCAAAAGTTTTCTGTGAAAAAGAGTTAAAATTCCACATTTACAGTACCACTTAAACGACATTTTCTTAAAAATGGCATCAGATTTTTCAACGAAAATCTCCATATAGGACGAGGTTTTAATCTTCTATAATCATTCTAAAAGTTCGTTTATATTTCGGTTCTACCATTAGGAAACCGAAAAATTGAGACACTTAAAAAAATGTACTTTGGGCGGCGATAGATGGCAACAAGCAAGGCTGACAGAACAAGAACAAAAATCTTGCCGGAGCAAGGAAATGAGAAAACTAATACGATAAAGTCTGTGTCATTCTCTGGCACCACCAGTTTCAGTTTCGTTTGAGAAAATGGCGTTTGAGCGTTTCTGAAAATGCGGAATTTTGTGCTCATTTTTATAGAAAACTGTTTCACTGAAAACATAGTCGCCGCTGACTGCCACCGAATTTACTGCGCTTCATGAACGTAATTCCTGGCAGTTGGATGCGTTGTAAGTGACAATATATCGTCTCCTATGTTATTTCAGTTGTATACATACCTATTGCGGCTCCAACACTTCACCAATCTTTATAAATGAGGTCTCTAAAGAAAGAGAAATTCACGAGGATGTGGCGAATTACATTTTGACTTTAAAAATATGAAGGGTTTGTTGAAAAAAAAACGCATCTAAATATTCGTGTCAATTGCAACCCAAACATTCTGTCGGATTTTTGAATCTATATAGTTAAATAACTCCTAAACGAAGCGTGTTAGGGCCTTAAAACTAAAACTTTGAGGTCGAAGTCCGAAGACCTCAAAGAAACTTTCCTCACATTGTATTCTACAGTTGAGATCTTGAACATTCTATTACATTTTGCTGGTTCGGCGCTTCTCTGTTCTACCCCACCTCTCAGAACCTGTAGAATCTGTAACTGTATGTGGAATTAATTGATATTCTTGCGACTGAATTATACGGGTACCTCCTGCTCGGTAATGAAGATAATAAGAATAGTTTGTATTGACAAGCGAGTATTGTATTGTTATAAATTACAAGGAGAAATATAGAACAAATGACGGAAAAAATATATATTACAGGCTTAATATGGAAAAATAGGGAAGAGGGTGGGGTTTTAACGTGTGAGTTTTCGCACGGGTACGCTAGTTATCTCATATTTCTTTGTTCGTTTCAACATTCGAGCTTTGTTATATGTTGTAATGACCCTATGAGTAGCCACTACAGAAAGGGATTTACCGTCACACACGGAGTGCATCGGTAATTGATGAATGACAGAGCATACACGCTAAATTTGTTTAGTGAGTGCCAAGCGTGCATCTTACCTGCCATCCTTCTCCGGTATTAAGAACATCAGGGTTCGGATGCTCTGGGTGGAAGGGTGCATTACGTCTACTCGCTATTTTAATAATACACAGATGTGCAATTTTATAAGTGCAACCCGTGTTGAGTGGCGGGAAAACGTTTATTGACAAATGGAAAGTTCTTAAATACAATTTGAAAATTACTAGCTTCTGTAGTATCCAATCAAAAGGCAAGAATTCATAAAACAATTTTTATTCAAGACCAGGTACCATTGCTGAAGTTCCGTATCACCAGAAGAATGTACCAAAAGCGAAGCCTTGTTATCCTTGTTCAGAATAAGTCCCAAAATCAGCCGAGTCGTCAAATACCCACAAAAGAGTTCCACTTTCGTTGCACAGGTCGTCGTCGTCGCAGCTGATCTCCACTCTTTGCTCACTAAGTCACTCGCCAGGATCCAGTCACTAACGCCGTCGCTCGCTATCTGCCCGGGCGTCGGGTCGGAGCCCCCTTATAGCCCGCTAGGGCCTCGCGGCCCGCCGACTAGCTGCGGAATAGGGCGGTGGCGAGTCCCTACCCGCTTGCTCGGGCGTGACGACCGCGCGCGGACAGTCCAGGCCGGCTCGCACCGGTTGCCTTCCTCTTCCGCCAGGGCGGTAACGCCCGCTGACGTCACTCGGCGACGGCTCCTTCAAATGCGGGCGGGCGGTCACGACAGTTTCTTAACAATCTCCAGTCCAAAACTGTTATTTAAATTAAATGGACATGGGCAAGTCCACAGAAATATTGATGGCGATGATCGTATTACCACACTTCGATGGGTTTGTACGGCCCGCGGGCTTTTACCGGTCAATTCCGGTGGTAATGTTCCAACGGAAAACGGCTGAACTGGCCCGTATTCATCAGGAATGGATCTCGTGCTCCCGTCCACTGTCCGTGAAGTTAGCAGCCGTCTGCGACCAAGCTCGAAGCGATGAACTCGATGGCGTTATGCGATACGTGGCCGTCACTCGCCACCTCGTCTGCATTCCCTCACCCTTTTAATTACTTTTAGGGTGTCGGTCCGACTGATCCACCACACGGAATTAATTCCGATTGAGTGAATGATGGATAGTCGGATCGCTTAGGCTGGCTGTCACTCGCCAGTAGATAGTTGACTTCGCCATAAGTTGTCTGTCTAATCTTATAAAGTCCTTCTCTCTCAAGTCACTAGCTCAAGTCTCCTCTCTCGCGTTCCTGGCTCGAGTGTTTTCTCTCACGTCCCCAGATCAAGTCTCCATAACAAGTGTGTTACGTGTACTCTCACGTGTCCAGATCAAGTCTTCTTAACAAGTGTTTTCTCTCACATTTCTCGAACGAGTCTCCCTGTCAATTGTTATTTTTCTCAAACCTCTATTACTCCCTCGCTTTCTTCCCGCACCTCATTTGAAAATTTCTGTGCTCTGTCACGTGTGTGATGCCTTGCTTATGATTGGTTCGATCCTCAGGCTTCTGGAACCTTCCACTACTCTTTTCCGTCGATTGGCTCTAGGCAATCCCTCCCCTTAGCGGCCTACTTTGCTATGTTTTTGATTGGTCCCCTTTGTGGGGCTATGGGCACGTGGCGATCTCGGAGAAAGCGAAGCAACGCCCGCTATGAGCTGTCTGCTGATTATTTTAAGGTGCGCGCTTAGGGATTAACAGGCGAAGTGCCACCAACTTCTCTAATATGACTGTCCCGGTACTCAATCCGACGATCACCGGGACAAAGAATGAGGCGGGGTGGTGGGAGGGCACCTCCCGTCTCGAAGAGACGGCTCTCAGACAAGGTCCGAGGAGTCTTTGTACGCCCGCGAGACCTTTGTGCGTGGAGGCGACGCGCGGACACTTGGGCGTGGCGAAATGTTCGGGAGGGCGTCTGCGCCGCGTAGCAAGTGGGCGTGACTGAGGGATCAGTCCTGCGATGCGACTCATCGCAACGTGTACAAATTAATCTTTTAGAAATTATTTAAAACCTATTTTCAAGTGCGATCTTTAATTGAGTTAATTGTGAAAATGAAGTGATGATTTTGCTTTGCATAATAAGATGTGGGAATGAAGAGTAATGCGTGTAAAAACAGAGTAGTTTTGATGAATAAAACAATATTATATTTAATGATGTCATTTTTATATCCATTTTCTTGCCAGCGGTATCAACAATGCTAATTTGGAAAAGTGTACTTCTCATGGATTAGCGGTCATTGTTGCTTGTTTCAACACATTGCTGTAACGCCGAAGTGATAACAGAGGGCGATAATGACGTTCCCGTTAATATAAACTAATAATTTTTATTTACGGCTAACGTACGCATCCCGCATCGTTGGTACATTTATGTAGAACGTGAATACATTGGATTCAATGGCAGAAAGATGTTTTCGTTTACATGTTTGAATTAAAAAATATGTATGTATTATTCACGCTTCGTTTGTTTAAGAATTTTTCAAATGGTAATTGAAGTGTAAGGCATATATTATGATAATATAATATTACAAAGCTACTAACAATATCGCCAGGAAGTACGTGCTGTTGAAGCACCACTACTTTAATAAAGCTCATGTCATATCCACAAATCTACTCACATCTTGTCTAAATGCTATTTCTCTTGAGAACACACAGCATTACGCGCATTCACAACACACACACACACACACACACACACACACACACACGAGAAATAAGTTTTGAAATTATCATGGAATAAGAAAATATGTTCGACCACAACCCCAGCACGTGCTGTTGTCAAACACGTGCGAAAGACTAAACTTTTTAAATAATTCGTTTCGAGTTGCTATCATGCGCCACTTCCACGGTGTTATTCTGTCAAAAGGTGTGTGTAAATTTCTCAGAATCCATTGTCATCAATGTAAAACCCCAAAATCGACCCATGATTCACGTTCGGGTCGCTGCACTGAAGACGCCGGGTCGTCACGACAGCAGACACGGAAGCCACAAGCTCCCGCCGCCGACTCTCGAATGCGGCGTAGAAAACGAAGTCGATTCGCTGCTCACATGTCATTGATTGGTCTCGCGTTGCTGCTCTGACGTAAGCGGTGGAAAATGATAGTTATCTCGAATGCCCCCGTATTCACGCGTTTATTTCATTGGGCAGTTGACTGGCTCTATTCGTTTAAAAATACAATAAATCTTATTTTCACAAATGGCATTTCTGAGGATTGTTCTATCGCGCACTTCTGAGACTCAAATATTTCTAGATAAATAATTACCTCTAACAGGTAAATGGTGTTGCATGTAATGGGTCACGTTAAGCGAAACAGAAACTGAACTGCGTTCAAGTCTTGCGTGTATCCGGATCACGAAAACAATATGACCTTCATGTAACTCGTATTCGTATAATCTGCTCTATTCCGCTGCTTCTACTAAAATTCTTATTATATGTCCAACTTTCCTGCAACGTTCAGGATGAAAGGATTGCATCAAGGTCTGTTACATGTAAAAACTGTTATTTCAATGATCAAGACGTAGGCGTTTTGGGGGAATAGAAATATCTAGGCATACGAATGTAAAAATAACTATCACAAACTATCTTTTTCGTTTAGTTAACTAAAAATGCTCA